>JAKCPI010015004.1:0-16641 GCA_023213315.1 Euborellia annulipes | reverse complement strand
AATAAATTACTGCTGGGGACTGATGAAACGTGCCAAGATAGAAGACATTAGAAACAAATTGGTTCTGTTCTCCTCACTGGTCCAGTCCGTTTTGTTCTATGGAGTGGAACTCTGGGGATGGGGAGGAAAAAAATAAATGTGGAAAGAGTTCAGGCGAGATATATAAAAATGATCATAGGCCTGGACAGAACCACTCCAGACTACATTTGGGGAATGGAAACGGGTATACCAAAGATGCAAATAGAGGCGTGGAAAAGAATAATGAAATTTATTCTAAGGATGGACAAAATGGGAGAAGAAAGATGGACGAAAATATGCTACAATAAGATCCTGAGAGATATGGAGAACGGACTGGACGGGGAATGGGGAAAGGAGATGAAAAGAGAGCTGGAGAAGATTGGTAGACCCGGAATCTGTCTGGAATGGAAGAAAGAAATGGAAGAGACGGAGAAAATAGACGAGATGGAGAAGATTCTAGAGAGAAGGCTGGAACAAGTAATCCAGAAGAATTGGAGCCATATAGACAATTCCCAATACAACCCATTCTACGGGCAGATAAAGAAGACAATCGGACAAGAAGCATACCTGAGAGAAGCATGCGAAGAGAATAGAAGACTCTGGGCCCGAGCAAGGTGTGGAAACCTGGCGCTCTTCGGAAAGGGGAAAAGAGGTTTAAGGTGTAGAGTGTGCGGAATAGAAGACGAGACGGTCGAACACCTTATGTGCTGCGAGGCAATCGAGGGAACCACAGGAAAGAACTTAGGAGACCTCTGGAGGAGATTGGAAGGACCGAGGATGGACGAAGATCTCCTGGAAACTTTGAAGTGGCTGGAGGGGAAAAGAAGAGAAAATGAGAAAAGAGATGACGTACGAAGAATGGGATACTTTCTTTTGTAACATTCTTATACCGCTGTAAATATAAATGTATGTAATAACCCCCAAAGCCTAGCAATAGGTAAAGGGATACAAATAAATAAATAGTTGAGCTTTTTGGATCACTTTTTAAGACCCCTAACGCTATCTCTTGGCAAAAACATGCAAACAGCTTTGCCTCCAGAAGTTTTAACCCTGATTTAATTCTGGTCAAATGTCAATTTGGTTTTTATGTGTCATAGACTTTTTTTCCCCCGATGTAATATGAAGAGATTCGTGACATTTTGTTTTATTTTTTTTCGATCCTTACAATTCATGTTAATCTTGACCTTCAATCTTTTTTTAATTTTTTTTTTTAACACTTTCCTTCCTTGGAAATAAACCATAACAATTTTTGAAAGTAACACACTTAACCCGAAACGGGATGGTGCTGGCGGTTGATGATTCGTATCATGAAACAGTCATTTTATTTTCCTTTTTGTTTTTTTTTCATATGGAGGAATCATTCAAAAATAAAATTGACTTGCTTTCAATTTTTAAGAAAGAGAATTTTTCAATAAAATAAAACTGCATCAATTGAAAACAAAAAAAAAAAAAAAATTTCTGCTCTAATGGTCAATCAAACAAACAAAAGACATTTTCCAAAATTTCTCTTTCGTTAAAATTTTATTTATTTTTCAAAGTAGATGTTTTATTTACACAGATGCTTTATCTACTGTACCTTTATGTATGATAATAACACTAGTAGGGAAAAGGGATCAAATTCGCCCTTAGCTTCGGTAATCGAATGTTGTGTTCTGTGCTTGTAACACCAGTGCACAACCAGGACGGGAATCTTCCCGGGAAAACAGCAGAAAAACGTTATATTCTGTCGCCGACGTTTCGAGACCTACTCGCACTCATCTTCAGGGCACGCAGAATTGTCAAAATTATTATCATGTTTCAACATGTTTGTATCGTCATAAAAGTGTGCAAATAAACAAAACTATTCAACTATTCGACCGAAACTGCATTAAACCATCACGTGCTGGTCCAGTAGTTGCGAAGTTTATACTTTACAAATAAACAAACATACTTTTTATGATAGTATAGATTATTTATTTATTTATTAAAAAAATTATATTTTTAATATTTTCATTTGGTCTTTACATATTTATAAAGACAAAACACGTTTTCATAAAAGATATTTAAGGTTTCAGAAGTTGGCTTTAATTTTGTTAATTTAAGACAAATAAAATAAAATAAAAACTCGTGTGAGGAAGTGGATAATTGTATAATGAATTGTAATGGACCAAATTATTGGGCATCCAGAATTTAAACGCAATGTCAGGTCTATTCTCTAAAAACAGACGTTAAAATTTAACATCGGCGTTAAAAAGTAAAGTAATAACACCGGCGTTAAAAAATGCTATTCTCTAAACCAAGTTTTAACAGCGCCGTTAACATGTTGCTAAAGGGCTAGCCCATAAACAAAAACATTGCGGGGTAGAACCTAGGTACTGCGGAGGTCGGCCAAGGGGGGGGCCAAACGGCTCGGGTGGGGGACGTTGGCCATTTTCTCTCCTCCTCTTCGGAGCACTAAAGGCACTATTGCATTACAAAGTTTTTTCAATTTATTAAACACATGTCATTAAAACAAGATTGGTCCAGCATCTGGAAATTTTAAAATTATTTATGAAATTAACACTTAATCAGGTCTATTCACTAAAAACAGACGTTAAAATTTAAAATAAACAAATTGTTGTTAAAAAGTGATGTAAAAAAACAATCAGCGTTAAAAAAATCCTATTCTTTTAACAGTGACGTTAACATGTTGCTTTTATTTTAAAAGCTATCAAAACCTTTTTACGTCAAAGACGCCAATTTGAAGCATTAAATACGGCGTTAAAATATTAAAGGCATTCCCCAGACATGACATTAATTTTTAACACTATTTACTAAATGTTAACGCTTTGGCTTTAAAGTTATTGTTTAGAGAATAGCTATTAGAAGCTTTATTTTAAATTTTAACGTCTATTTTTATTTAGAGAATAGACCTGAATACGTATTTCGGGGTTCAGTTAAGAGAAATGCCTTCTTCTGAGGATGACACCCACACACCAAGTGTCAAAATACATATCGATAAATAATTTGAAATAAATAACCAAGTGTTTTTATTCACACCGAAAGCGGGTTAAACAGCTAGTTGGTTCTTCGATAATTAAAAATAAAAGAGAAGTAAATGGTGTGATGTCACATAATTTTTGTATCGCCATGTATTAGTTGTAATACTTCCATTACGTCGTCGTTGTTGTTGTTGTTGTTGTTGTTGCATTGCATGCATATACGGCAGTCTCTCACACTCAATAGAGGCCAGTGGATTCTCATGAACCCAAAAAATTAGATGTTTGATTAAGAGAGAAGATGTTATTTGAGTTTAGATAACAAAAGCCATTAATTACTCGTTAATTTAGCTTTAATAATACGTAATAATGAATGAATGAATGTCAAAGAGGCTCTTTTTTGGAGTGAGTGACCTTTAAAAAAAACGAAAAATAATAATACTGCACAAGAGGTGACCCCATTTCTCGAAGAAATTGACCTGACCCCTGCCTGCTTAGAAATGTGTGAAAAAAAACAATGAGACTAGCTAAAAATGTGATTGGTGCAAACAAAATCAGTGTTTAATTAATCCATGTTGACGTTTCGGTCGTATCTACTAACCTTCTTCAAAGTGGTCTTATTAAAAATTAGATAGCAAATTGAATTCTTTCATTAGTTAATGTTGAAAAAAAATCAAGTTTTAAATAATATTAATTACCGCCTTCTGCGGGCTATGCACTTAGATCTTCTGGAGCTTTGACTTCTTTTAAACCCGCACGTAAATAAATATTAATTAATTAAATAAATTACTTAATTTAAATTCAGTATCGCAAAATTCTCTACTTGTTGAAAAAAGCCCATCAAAATCCGTCAAATAGTTTCGGAGTTATAAAGAAAAAGAGAATTAAGAATTAAATCTCGCAATTAGTGTTCGATAAATAATCATTTAAATTAAATTTTAATAAATTATAATTTTGTACATATTAATAAGGAAAATCTGTTAATTAATTATATTTTAAATAAATTTATATGCTCTATAGTAAATAAATTCTATGAAATATTCTAAAATAGTCTGAAAATTAAATATTTTCTTTTAATAACTGAAACTACTTGACGAATTTTCATGGGGGATTTTTCACTACCTTATTTATTCAATGTCAAAAAGAAGAGTTATTTTATTTATCATTAATTTTTTTATTTAGCGTATTTAAGTTTGAATTTTAAATATTGACCCCGGAAATTTAAATAATTATATCCAGAAATGGGGAGAAAAAAAGCGAAATTCAACAAACACCACAAGAGGATGCAGAACAGAAAATGGACCTGCGGATGAACATCACCCATCTGCTGAGACTTATCGGAGGTAAGAGAAAGTTGTGTGCTGTGAGACCAGTCACACCAATAAATCAACATTAAAAAATATCTCCCATGAAAAATCGTCAAGTAGTTACAGAGTTATAAAATGAAAATATTCAAATTTCATTCCATGGCTATTATTACTGTATAATTTAATTACAATGTCGGTCCATAAAATTTAGAGT
Source organism: Euborellia annulipes (assembly GCA_023213315.1). Classification (NCBI taxonomy): domain Eukaryota; kingdom Metazoa; phylum Arthropoda; class Insecta; order Dermaptera; family Anisolabididae; genus Euborellia; species Euborellia annulipes. The sequence goes on along the minus strand of JAKCPI010015004.1, from coordinate 12,145 downwards.
ATAGGCTCTATTTTATTTAAATGACAAAAATTGGAATTATTAAAATTTAATTTAAATGATTAATTATAGAAAACTAATTGTGAGATTTAATTGTTAATTCTCTTTTTCTTTATAACTTTGAAACTATTCGACGGATTTTGATGGGGGATTTTCCGAATTTTTAGATTAAGTATTTTATTTAACCTAGATGTATTCATGCGCTAAAGATGAAATATAAATGAAGTCAAAGTGCCAAATAATATTATTTAAAAGTTAATTTTTTTTTTTTTAACATTAAGTAATGAACAAATTCAATTTGTAATCTTTTTTATAGATCATAGGAAAAGTTTTAATAAGACAACGTTGTTATTGTTGTTGTTGTTGTTGCTGTTGTTGTTGTGTGATGGTAATGATGATGAGAACCAACCAACTTAATTAAACGAAATAAAGTAATAATAAATTCTCTTTTAATTATAGCCTGTCTTGGAATTTTATCACAAAATCAAATAACGAATGATGATTGCTTTGAGCTTAAATTTCTTTGCAAAAGGAATGCAACAAATGTAACAAACAATTCGAGGGTGCATTGATTTCCATGTTTCTATTATATAATAAACGAAATTATGATTATTTAACTTTTTTTTAATTGCCTACTACTAGCTGGGCAGCCCGACGCGTATAATTTTTCATTTTAATTATTATATAAAAAATAAGTAAATTAAACACCTTAAATGAACTTTTGTTGAACTCAATAAAACAGAAACTGATTTATAAACGACAAAAAAAAAGCAAAGAATATATCGGGTATAGAATAATAATTACGGGATTTAAATTGGTTAGTAACTCCTGATTTTTTTTTTTCTTTAATATATAATTGCTTACTAGCTAGTTTTTATTTAAATTATTTGAAAGATACTATTTTTTTTTTTTCTAATTTTCTTAATCGTTATAAAATTCTCTATACATTGCAAAAAACCCCATAAAAATCGGTCAAGTAGTTTCGGAGTTATAAAGAAAAAGAGAATTAAGAATTAAAATAATTAAATCTCACAATTATTTTGCTATAATTAATCATATATAAATAAATTAAATTTTCATTTTCAAAATTTTGTCATGAACTGGATGTGTGGCCGAACAGAAAATGAAGTAGAGAAGTGAAAGAGCATTGGAACCCCTTATCGGAGAAGGATGAAACTTTGCAAATTTATACTCTTACAAGGGGAGTGCATAACCTTCATGTCACCGATTTGAACGAAAATTTTTTATGGGTAGTACTTAATGAAAAACAAATTCTGTTAAAGCGAGAGAACGCACTACTCAACCGTTTGGCTGATAATAACATTTACAAAAGCCCTGATAGGTAGATCGGTAGCGTTCATTCTTTGTAAACATGAAATCCCGAGTTCGAATCTCGCCCTGTGCAACTAATTTTTAAGCGCGTTTTCTCGCTTTAACAGAATTTGTTTTTCATTAAGTGCTACACATAAAAATTTTTTCGTTCAAATCGGTGTTAAGAAGGCTATGCACTCCCCTTGTTAGGTGAAGGAAAAGGGTATTAAAAGAAGTAAGGTGTTAAAAAAGTCCTCCTTAATAAGTAATAAGAATTATTACGATTTTCTCAGCATCCTAAGACCAAATCTTTTGCTAATAATTGACTCCATTCCGGGGAGTTATAGTTGCGTAACTTTTATTTCATTTGACGTATTTTTCCAAGTTTTATTTATTTATTTATTTATTTATTCATGTATTCAACTAGCAGTCTTGAATTCTTATTTTCTTTTTTTAGATCTCGCTCTGCTGTGTGTTCGAATAAGAGCTTACAAGAGACTTTGATATTAAATCCCTTTGACGCCAGCCCTTGAGGGGGATCTCGGGTATTAAAAGGTATTTAATTTTGATATTGGGCGAAAAATAAAAGCAGAAGGCGACCGGAATAAAATTCTATTTTCCAATTGCAATTTAATTTCTATCATTAATTATAGAATAATAATTGTGGAATTTTATTATTCAATTCTCGCGGAAGCTCTGAAATCGGGTGACGAATTTTTATGGGCTTTTACCCTATACAAAGAAAGGGTTGGATGCATGTCAAGATTTCGATGGAAATACAAGTTTTGAGGCCCTCGGTCTGTCTGGGTTCAATTTAAACCAAAAAGAAAATGAGATACAAGATTTTGAAAGCTTTTGAACAAAATCGGCCAAAAAGTACTTTATTTTAATGAAAATACACGTTTTGGTGGGTTTGTGTTCAAAGTGAAGGAAATTAGCTACGAAGTTGAAATTTTATATTTAAGTTAGGCACCTCCCTGGCACGTGACACGAAGCTTTAAATCAAAATCGGCCAGAGAGTACTAGTACTTTACTGATGTACTTTTTCAGTTTTTTTCGATTTTCTCAAAATTCGCTCAAAAGATTTTGATTAAAATTCAAAAATCAATTATTTTTTAGATGCTCTTTAAAATGTATATTCTCATTTTACTCTTAAAATTGTTTAAAGACCACTTTATTCTTGTACTTCATAGGAAAGATAGGAGAAATGATAAAATATTTATAATTCTTATTAGTTATTTAAGAGGACTTTTTTCACACCTCACTTCTTTTAATACCCTTTTAGGTATAAATTTGTAAAGTTTCATCCTTCTCCGTTAAGGGGTTCCAATGCTCTTTCACTTCTCTAAATCCATTTTCTATTCGGCAACCCATCCAGTTCTGGAAAATTTAATTTATTTATATATGATTAATTATAGCAAAATAATTGTGAGATTTAATTATTTTAATTCTTAATTCTCTTTTTCTTTATAACTCCGAAGTTACTTAACGGATTTTTATGGGGTTTTTTTCAATGTGTAGAGAATTTTATAACGATCAAGAAAATTCATTTAAAAAATTTAAAAAAATTAGTATCTTTTAAATAATTTAAATAATAACTAGCTAGTAAGCAATTATATATTTAAGAAAAAAAAACAAATCAGGGGTTACTAACCAATTTAAATCCCGTAATTATTATTCTATGCACGATATATTCTTTGCTTTTTTTTGTCGTTTATAAATCGGTTTCTGTTTTATTGATTACAAACTGAGACTAGAAATGTTCATTTAAGGTGTTTAATTTACTTATCTTTTATATAATAGGCCTAATTAAAATAATTATGAATGAAAAATTATACGAGTCGGGCTGCCCAGCTAGTAGTAGGTAATTAAAAAAAAGTTAAATAATCATAATTTCGCAAACATGTAAATTAAACACCCTCGAATTCTTTGTTACATTTTTTAACGAAACCAAAGAGACAAATAATCTGGTGTGACTAACACAAAACGCAACTTTCAATTACTGAAGATTGTGCGCTGTGCGAACAGTCACACCAGATTTTTTAATTCTAATTGCTGCCATTATTTTTGTTCCCCAATTTCGAGCAGATTTTAAATAGAATCACTGGCGCCAGTGCATTTTCATATTCAAATGGCGTAAGCGCTAGTTAATTAGATACTTTAAAAGATTGCAACTGAATAAAATACGTAGATACAAGCCTCTTAAATTTCCATCTGGTTTTACTTTTTTTTTTTTTTTTTATTTTAATTTTTGCAATGCACACCAACTTTATTATTCTCTTTAGCTTATCTTAATATCAAACAAAAGTATTAAATATCATTGGAAAGAAGAAGAAGAAGAAGAAAAAAGATCAACCCACACGTCTACCATTACATAAGGAGCAAATGCTTGCTTGTCAACAACAAAGAATTCGTTAGCTATAAATAACTCCATATTTTAGATATGAACTCGATTCTATTGCAGGCAGGAGCGAAGTGGTTACGAATGTTTTTCCCGAGTGTGTCATAAAAAGTATGCCCAAAAAATCAAGTAATTCAAAAATTTGCCAAGAGATGTCAGAATGGTAGCTAATAATATTTAATGCATTTGATTGATTTTCATTCATCTTTTAACACAAAATGTTATTATATATTATGTATCTTTTATAAAAGCATAAAAATATATAAATATAGGCCATTAGGGGATCGGCTGTTAGACTAGCCTGCCATCTATTGCAAGAATGCTGAACTAATTTGACATTTAATTTTTAAATAAATCATCTAAGCTTATTTTAAAAATTTCTTTAATAATATGTGATTAATAATAACAATAAATTCATTTTTAAATTTAAAAAAAAAAAATTAAAGATTATTGGAACAGATTGTTTTTTTGTATTTGCTTGATAACAAAAAAATTAATTACGATAATTTTTTAATAAGTCATTAAACAAATTATAGCCTGATGTCCCAATAATCTCTTATGCATTTAATTCATTTAAAAAAACCGCATTGAAAAATTCCTTATAATAGTCTAGTTTTTTTTTTAAAGTACGTTTAGATGTCGCTCCTGAACTCCCTTAAGACTTTACGATAACCGCTAATTGTTAATATATCTGTGGCATTCTTATTTACGCCATTTAGTATCCAAATGGCTTAAATAAAATCATCGGACTGCCTGTGGTCCGAACCCGCGACCCTTGGTATACAAGGCAGGCGCGCTACCAACTATACCAAGCCCGAGGGCAGAGTGTCAGTTACCGTAATATATTAAACAACAGTCTATTTGTTTTTTTTCTAAACGGTGTTATCTCAGCAAGTGTTTATTTATATTTAATTCCATCTATTTTTTTTTTTTACTTTCTCTTACCTATGTATATATGTAATATATATATAGAGAGAAAGTATTGGATTCATGTCAAAAATTCGATGTCGAGATTTTGATGGATCTTCACGTTTTGAGGTCCCCTGAATCCAAAAAAGTGGTTTTCGCGACATGGTCTGTCTGTGTGTGGGTGTGTGGGTGTGTGTGTGGGTGTGTCTGTGTTCAATTTTAAGCATGAAGGAATTGAGCTATGAGGCTGAAATTCTATATTTAACTTAAACACCCCCCGGGACCGGAAAAATAAGCTTTTAATCAAAATCGGCCAAAGATTGCTAGTACTTTACTGATGTACTTTTTCAGTTTTTTTCGATTTTCTCAAAATTTGCTCCAACGATTTTTTTTTAAATTCAAAAATCAATTATTTTTTAGATGCTCTTTCAAATGTATATTCTCGTTTTGCCCACAAAATTGTTTGAAGCACACTTTACTCCTGTGCTTCATAGGAAAGATAGGAGAAATGGTTGCCATGGTAACAAAATATAAATATTTTCCCATACTTATAAATTTTACATCTGAATTCAAATGTTCCGTACTGTCGGGAACTAAATATATGTCGACACAAAAAATCTGGTGTGACAAGCACAGTACACAACTTTCGATTACCGAAGGTAAGAGAAAGTTGTGTGCTGTGCGCCAGTCACACCAGATTTTTTTCATAACCTGTTTGTCTGTTTTATTTTTTTGTTAATTTGTAATTGAATAAATTATATACCATTTAAAGAAAGAGCAAATGATGAAGATTGTCACGTAGTGGTCGTAGTAGCGGTAACAGGAAATCCCCGTTTCGTCTATTTCTTTTTTTCTTTTTCTCGTTCATTCATTCATTCATCTGACAACGCCATTCAGTAGAGGAAAACAAAAACTAATTTATATAAGAGTAAAGAATTTGGATAATTAAATAAGATACAGAAAAATAGATTTTAATAGAAAATGTGCTCTAAAACGCCTTTAAATAGAATGTTCAAATTAGTTTTAACGCCGTACCCCGTAAAAATATGCAGATATTTATAATACATATATATTTTAAGTTTCATCCCAATCGGAGGTCATTTAGACGTGCCGCAAACGGCTTAAAGTTTAGAAAAATCGAAATTTTCAAGATTTTTTTTGCTTTGGTCGCCCCTAATACAATTTTAGAGATCCCTGAATGCAAAAAACATCTATTTACGTTATTCTATAGTTCTTTGGCTTTCTAAAAAGCATTCATTCGTAAAAATCTGTTAATTATTAACGAAATTATTAACAAAAACGTCATCAAAGAAAAAACACAAGTACACTCACTGGTCGAAAAAAATGGATTTCAATTGAATTAAAAAGCGAATCCTATCCACGAGAAGCTAATGTATCCTCTCTGAGCATAGGTTCCCGGGCACTAACTTTATTAAATATTATTTAAAAAAAAATATTTCTAGAATCTACTTGTAAAAGAAAGTCTATTTTTTCGTCCAGTGAGTGTACTTGTGTTTTTTCTTTGCTGACGTTTTTGTTCATAATTTCGTTAATAATTAACATATTTTTACGAATGAATGATTTTTAGAAAGCCAAAGAGCTATAGAATATCGTAACTATATGTGTTTTGCATTCAGGGATATCTAAAATTGTATTAGGGGTGACCAAAGCAAAAAAAATCGTAAAAATTTCGATTTTTCTAAACTTTAAGCCGTTTGCGGCACGTCTAAATGACCTCCGATTGGGATGAAACTTAAAATTTATATGTATTCTAACTATCTAAAGGCCCTCGGGGCATGGCGTAGAGGTTAGCGTGCTAACCTCATATACCAAACGTCGCGGGTTCGGACCCCAGGCAGTCCGATGATTTTATTTAAGCCAATTGGATACCAAATGGCTTAAATAAGAATGCCTGGACCCCATATATGTATATTTATTAATAACGGATATCGTATAAAGTCTTATATGGCCTGAGTTGCCGAAAAGACTGTATGAATGCGTGTGTGAGTGTGAGTGTGAATGAGAAAAAAGTGTGAATGTTTTTAAAAAAAAAAAAAAAAAAAAAAAAAACTATCTAAATATTTTTAAAGGGTGTCGCCTTAAAAAATCCAGGTCATATAAAATTAGAGCCGCTTTAGAGTACATTTTCTATTGAAATTTTATTTTCGCTATAGCTCTAAAATCTGACGTGATGGGGCAAAACTGATGGCATTTTTGGAATCAGCGCTACCCAAATACCCAGAAATAGCTTCAAATTCTCAGTCAACAAAATCACTGTTGCCCAGTGATTCCCCTTACCTCTTTTGAGGCTTTAAGGGTATACATAATACATGTTTTTGTCTATTTTGTCCCTCAATATTTTCTAGAACTTATTTATACACGTCCTCTCTTTTTTTTCCACGCTTTTGCCTGCTCGCCCAACCATCCGTCAAGTTCTTCACATTCCCATACGTGTTCTATTGTCTCTGATCCTTTGCGGCACCCCCATGTTATGTCTCTTGAAAAGTTCCCGCTTCTTACTCTTACCCTCCAAATCTTTTCCCCTATTTTTTGTTTTTCTTTCTTCCCATCTTTCCATCTCCATCTCTCTGACTTTTTCTTGTCTGTATTTTCTTCTCTAAACCCTTTTCCATTTCTAGCGTTATTTCCATTGGCGGAAATTTCTTGAATTTTGAGTTTCTTGAAACGGTAGCCTTGTTTCGTGCCATGTCAGTTTGAGGCTCTGTCGTCATACTTTTGGGTATGCGGTTTATCTAGTTTTTTTAGATCCGGCTCCCTTACTTCTGGTAGGCACTCTTCCTTATCTTTTATTTATTTATTTTATTTTATTTATTTATTTAACACAAATAGAAATGTTCTGGGACATTGTCCCATAGAACATATGTACATAATATTTTCTTTTCTTCCTTTTTTTTTTTTTTACATTGTACACATAAATTATTATAGATTTTGTAAAAATGCAAATAAACGATTCTTGAAGACTGCAAGGGTGTGGGACTCTCTAATATCCGGAGGAAGAGAGTTCCACAGATGACAGGACGCGACCGGAAAGGACCTCGCATACATGTCCGTATTGTGACGTGGAACATATAAGCAGCTGTCATTCAATCTGGTTTCCCTTGCTCGGACAGTAGATTGATACACAAATATTGAACGCAGATATAACGGACACCCCCCCAAATTCAAGATCTTGAAAATCTGACAGCCGAGGAAATATTTTCGACAATTGGCAACTGTGAGCCAATTTAAGTCCCGTAGATGCGGGGTGATGCGCACGTCCAAACGCAGACCCTTCACAAACCTCAAACATGAGTTCAAAGTCCTCTGGAGTTTCATGTTTAATTCCGATGTTAGGTCATTGTAGACAACACAGCAATAATCCAGATGGGGAAATATCAATGTTTTTACCAAACGTTCCCTAAGGGATTGATTTAGGAAACTTTGATTTAGCTTCAACTGATAGAGCATCCTATTTATTTTATTTAAAATGTGTATTGTGTTGCCATGCCAGCTAAGAGTGTTGCTGATTCTTACACCCAGGCTTGTGACAGAGCTCGAGAAGGGAATCGCCGATGAACCAACAAACACTTCAGGCAACGTGCCATAATCTAATTTACCTAGCAATTTGGAGCTGCCCAGTAGAATTACTTTTGTCTTGGCCGAATTCAAGGATAAATAATTATCCCGAGACCAGTTACAGATGGCTTCTATATCGGTGTTTATTCTTGTGATGGCTAATTCAATCTCATCTGGCAAACATTCAAGGTAAATGTGCAGATCGTCGGCATAGAGAATATATTTGCTGATGAGATATATGATAATATGTCGTTGGTATATAATGAGTAAAGTAACGGCCCCAATATGGAACCTTGAGGAACACCATGGGAAACAGGCAAAAAATCGGATAGTTTGTTGTCAGAGTCGATTACAGCCTGCAAGTAGATATATTTTTCCCCTTATTACTATTTTGTCGTCTCTCCATTGGGTATTTCCATTCTTCTTGCTAGCACTAGGAGTTTCCACCTTTTCTCCCTCACCCCTTATGGCTGGTCGTCCTCCAGATATATCCTTGTCCCTTTTAATTTCGTTCTCTCGGCCAGGATTCTTTTTTTCTCTTCTAGGTCCGCGCATCTCACTAGTATGGGTCCTTCTTTCTGCCTTCTGGGATACCCTTTACTCTGATGTTCCTCCTCCTTTCCCCATTTTCCATTCTCGCTATTCTTGCCTCCAGCTCCCTTACTCTTAGCATTCATGTTTTCAATTCTTTCTCCATTTCTTTGCCACTTCTAAGCTAATAAAAAGTGATAAAAAACCCGAAAAAGTTCCCTAACATAGAAAAACAATTGTCGACATAATGTTAAATCGAGCTAGTTTAGGAAACTGAGAAAACCTTGAATAATTTACCGCTCCCTACGTACCGATTCACTTCTAGTTTTAATACCTTCTTAGAACTATAAATATCATTTAATAATTTAAGCAAAAAAAGCACATAGAAGGCTTTTAACCAAATAACGCACGACCTTGTCCAGAGACCTATTTATTGTGATATTATATAATAATAATAATAAGAATTAAGAAAAACCGTTAGCGTTTGTCTTTATGTGTGAATGTGAATGCGCGAGATGAATGAAGAGGAAAAGGAATCAACACACACACACACCGGTTTTGTTTAATAATAATAATAATAATAATAATAGCACCATATATGAGATATAAAATCTAAATGTAGAGTAGGCCTGCCTCCGTTAGACCGTCTTCTATCTATCGCCTTGTCATGTCATGCCATGCCAGCCAACACCTGTCTCTCTCTCTCCTCTCTCTGCTTTTGTTACACCGGGACGTAGAAAGAAACAAGATGATTCTAATGTTAACTCCCCATCAAAAAGCAATAACTTGATTTTGTTCCTAAATAGTTGATGACAGGTAGCCTGGCGCAACAAGAAGCGTATCATTTCGACACACTACCTTTAAGTTCCACCATACATGGTTAACAATGGTGCCCAATCAAGCCCTTCTATGTTTTATGGTTTGGGAGATATTCAGCTGTAACTGAACAAGTGGTTATTCACAAAATGTCAAATAACGCCTAAACGGCAGGCCTTAAGTGCCAAGTATGTTTAATAAAGTCACACTAAAAGTGACCTGGCAGACCAAATATGCAATAATATACAGGGCGTTCCATTGAGAAAAAAAAACATAACTTTGTATCGTTACACCCTGTATACGATTAGCGATCAGTGGACAAATATTTTAAAATTGTGCAACGATATAGACACAATTTACCGATGTACTAATGGGCCACCCGGTATATACAGCGTGTCCAAAAAAGAACTCCCTAGTTTTAAGAAATATATTAAATAACAGTTTCTTAAAACTAGGAAGTTCTTTTTTGGACACCCTGTATATACAGGCCTAAATTTTTTTAGTTGTTATTTGTTATTGTCCATAAATTAAATTAAATACCTGTGAATTGAGTGTTAAAGGCAAATGTACTCTCTGCAAAAGGAAAGGGTTGCGTTTAATCTATGGATGAATTTTCTCCAGATATTTTGATTAATTTAAGGACATTAACAATTATTTTTAAAAAAATTAAGTCTTTTAATCTACATTTCTATTTCAGCTCTGAAGATGCTTCAGATCTTGGATCGAAAAGTTAGTTTAATTTAAAAAAATTCGTTGGCTGTATCTCTTTCCTCATTTAAAAATTTTAAATTATTATTGTTTATTTAAGTAAATTTTTTTATTTCTAAAATTCTCTAAACATTACAAAAACCCCATAAAAATCGGTCAAGTAGTTTCGGAGTTATAAAGAAAAAGAGAATTAAGAATTAAAATAATTAAATCTCACAATTATTTTGTTACAATTAATCATATAAATTTAATATTAATTTTGGAAAATTGTCGGATTAAATCCTTTGAAGAGAGTGCGTCGTTTTGATTAAATACAGGATTGCCAACGGAGAAGAAATAAATAATTAAATTCCCTACACGGTGTTTATTCAATGAAATGGAAGAGAGAAAGAACAAAGTGACGATAATTCACTTAAAGACTCGCTTCCTTATAAGAGATGTATTTACCTTGCGCGAGATTATCTCGACTTGAATAAATATTTAATTTAGAATTTAGGAAAAATTCAGTAAAAGAAATGATTGGAGTTTTAAGTAACGAGATTTCCTAAAAGAACGAGAAAATAAATTATTTAAATCTCTAGCGCCTGGACGTTAGGCCTACGAGGCAACAGCAAGTTAATTGACCCGATTTGCCACCAGAGGCGCTATTCAAGAATGCCTTGGAGTTATACAACACACCAAGGGCGGATACAAGGGGGGGGGTAAAAGGGGGCCCCCGAGATTCGAAAAAAAATACCTTTTTTTCGCAAAAAAATTTATTTTTAATGTAAAATTTTTAAAATTAATACTTAAAAATTTGATGTGTATTTATATTCTGGCAAACAAGTACAGAATGCGCTTTTAAAATACCGAAATTAAAAAAAAATAGTGTGCTGTGCGACGAGTCACACCAGATTACCCCCCTGCCCCCCGAGAAACACCTCTGGATCCGCCCTTGCAACACACTTACCCCAAAGGGCAGAGAGAATTTTATTTACGTTAAAGAAAAAACATCGATTTCATGGTACAACCAAGGGCAAGAAAAAAGAATTGATTAAAGGTGTTTTTTTTTTTTTTTTTTTTTTTTTTTTTTTGAGGGGAGCTTGTTCCAATCACGGGAGGTCATGGGGACATTTATTTGATTTTATATTTTAAATATAATCATTATGGAAATTAAAATTTAATTTAAATGATAAATTATAGGATAATATTTGTGGAATTTAATTATTTCAATTTTTATTAATTTTGATCAGGGGGGGGACAGCTCTATGAGGAATTCTTTCGCAAGTTTTGCATTCCCATTTCTTAAGATGGCTCTGGTAGGGCTGGACGGTAAACCGGTTTACCGGTAAAAACCGGTAAAAATTTTTTACCGAAAACGCGGTAACGAACCTCTAATTCGGTAAAAACCGGTTTTTTTTTCGAAAGTCGGTAAAAACTTATTTTTCGGACGGTAAAAAATTTTTGTTCCGCGAAAAACAAAAATGTGCCGCGGCGGCAAACTTTGGTTCCGCGGGCGGAAAAAATTGGCGTCTCTAAAAAAAAGGTAAAATATTTTTTCGGACGGGGAAAAATTTTGGTTCCGCGAAAAAATGTGCCGCGGCGACAAATTTCTGTGCCGCGAACGGCAGAAAAAATTGGCGTCTCTAAAAAATGTGCCGCGGCGGCCAACTTTGGTTCCGCGGCGGCAAATTTCTGTTCCGCGGGCGGTAAAAAATTTTTACCGACTTTCGAGAAAAACCGGTTTTTTTTCATTATCGAGGTCGGTAATGAAAATCCATTGCCGTCCAGCCCTAGGCTCTGGTGTGCTGGTTTTTTTTTAATTAAATGCTTTTATTTAACTCACTCTTTCAAGGTCACCAACTTTGAGTCTTTGTTAAGGACACTTCCCGATGAGCTAGGGGTGTGAAATTTGAT
>JAKCPI010015003.1:0-36643 GCA_023213315.1 Euborellia annulipes | reverse complement strand
CCCTAACGCTATCTCTTGGCAAAAACATGCAAACAGCTTTGCCTCAGAAGTTTTCAACCTGATTTAATTCTGGTCATAGAATGTCACTTGGTTTTTTTATGTCCAATATAACTTTTCCCCCCCGATGTAATATGAAGAGATTCGTGACATTTTGTTTTATTTTTTTTTTCGATCCTTACAATTCATGTTAATCTTGACCTTCAATCTTTTTAAATTTTTTTTTACAAACACTTTCCTTCCTTGGAAATAAACCATAACAATTTTTGAAAGTAACACACTTAACCCGAAACAGGATGGTGCTGGCGGTTGATGATTCGTATCATGAAACAGTCATTTTATTTTCCTTTTTTGTTTTTTCATATGGAGGAATCATTCAAAAATAAAATTGACTTGCTTTCAATTTTTAAGAAAGAAATTTTCAATAAAATAAAACTGCATCAATTGAAAACAAATAAAAAAAAAAAAAATTTCTGCTCTAATGGTCAATCAAACAAACAAAAGACATTTTCCAAAATTTCTCTTTCGTTAAAATTTTATTTATTTTTCAAAGTAGATGTTTTATTTACACGAATGCTTTATCTACTGTACCTTTATGTATGATAATAACACTATTGAGGAAAAGGGATCAAATTCGCCCTTAGCTTCGATATTAATCGAATGTTGTGTTCTGTGCTTGTAACACCGGTGCACAACCAGGACGGGAAATCTTCCGGGGAAAACAGCAGAAAAACGTTATATTCTGTCGCCGACGTTTCGAGAGCTACTCGCCTCCATCTTCAGGGCACGCAGAATTGTCAAAATTATTATCATGTTTCAACTTGTTTGTATTGTCATAAAAGTGTGCAAATAAACAAAACTATTCAACTATTCATTGAAACTGCATTAAACCATCACGTGCTACATTCCAGTAGTTTCCAAGTTTATGCTTTACAAATAAACAAACATACTTTTTATGATAGTATAGATTATTTATTTATTTATTATTTTATTATTTTCATTTGGTCTTTACATATTTATAAAGACAAAACACGTTTTCACTTAAAAGATATTTAAGGTTTCAGACGTTGGCTTTAATTTTGTAAATTTAAGACAAATAAAATAAAATAAAAACTCGTGTGATGAAGTGGATAATTGTATAATGAATTGTAATGGACCAAATTATTGGGCATCCAGAATTTAAACGCAATGTCAGGTCTATTCTCTAAAAACAGACGTTAAAATTTAACATCGGTGTTAAAAAGTAAAGTAATAACACCGGCGTTAAAAATTGCTATTCTCTAAACCAAGTTTTAACAGCGCCGTTAACATGTTGCTAAAGGGCTAGCCCATAAACATAAAAACATTGCGGGGTAGAGCCTAGGTACTGCGGGAGGTCGGCCAAGGGGGGGCCAATCGGCTCGGGTGGGGGACGTTGGCCATTTTCTCTCCTCCTCTTCGGAGCACATTACAAAGTTTTTTCAATTTATTAAACACATGTCATTAAAACAAGATTGGTCCAGCATCTGGAAATTTTAAAATTATTTATGAAATTAACACTTAATCAGGTCTATTCACTAAAAACAGACGTTAAAATTTAAAATAAACAAATTGTTGTTAAAAAGTGATGTAAAAAAACAATCAGCGTTAAAAAAATGCTATTCTTTTAAGAGTGACGTTAACATGTTGCTTTTATTTTAAAGCTATCAAAACCTTTTTACGTCAAAGACGCCAATTTGAAGCATTAAATACGGCGTTAAAATATTAAAGGCATTCCCCAGACATGACATTAATTTTTAACACTATTTACTAAATGTTAACGCTTTGGCTTTAAAGTTAGTGTTTAGAGAATAGCTATTAGAAGCTTTATTTTAAATTTTAACGTCTATTTTTATTTAGAGAATAGACCTGAATACGTATTTCGGGGTTCAGTTAAGAGAAGTGCCTTCTTCTGAGGATGACACCCACACACCAAGTGTCAAAATACATATCGATAAATAATTTGAAATAAATAACCAAGTGTTTTTATTCACACCGAAAGCGGGTTAAACAGCTAGTTGATTCTTCGAGAATAAAAAATAAAAGAGAAGTAAATGGTGTGATGTCACATAATTTTTGTATCGCCATGTATTAGTTGTAATACTTCCATTACGTCGTCGTCGTCGTTGTTGTTGTTGTTGTTGTTGCATTGCATGCATATACGGCAGTCTCTCACACTCAATAGAGGCCAGTGGATTCTCATGAACCCAAAAAATTAGATGTTTGATTAAGAGAGAAGATGTTATTTGAGTTTAGATAACAAAAGCCATTAATTACTCGTTAATTTAGCTTTAATAATACGTAATAATGAATGAATGGGAATGTCAAAGAGGCTCTTTTTTGGAGTGAGTGACCTTTAAAAAAAACGAAAAATAATAATACTGCACAAGAGGTGACCCCATTTCTCGAAGAAATTGACCTGACCCCTGGCTGCTTAGAAATGTGTGAAAAAAAACAATGAGACTAACTAAAAATGTGATTGGTGCAAACAAAATCAGTGTTTAATTAATCCATGTTGACGTTTCGGTCGTATCTACTGACCTTCTTCAAAGTGGTCTTATTAAAAATTAGATAGCAAATTGAATTCTTTCATTAGTTAATGTTGAAAAAAAAATCCACTTTTAAATAATATTAATTACCGCCTTCTGCGGGCTATGCACTTAGATCTTCTGGAGCTTTGACTTCCTTTTAAACCCGCACGTAAATAAATATTAATTAATTAAATAAATTACTTAATTTAAATTCAGTATCGCAAAATTCTCTACTAGTTGAAAAAAGCCTACATCAAAATCCGTCAAATAGTTTCGGAGTTATAAAGAAAAAGAGAATTAAGAATTAAATCTCGCAATTAGTGTTCGATAAATAATCATTTAAATTAAATTTTAATAAATTATAATTTTGTACATATTAATAAAGAAAATCTGTTAATTAATTATATTTTAAATAAATTTATATGCTCTATATTAAATAAATTCTATGAAATATTCTAAAATAGTCATGAAAATTAAATATTTTCTTTTAATAACTCTGAAACTACTTGACGAATTTTCATGGGGGATTTTTCACGACCTTATTCAATGTCAAAAAGAAGAGTTATTTTATTTATCATTAATTTTTTTTATTTAGCGTATTTAAGTTTGAATTTTAAATATTGACCCCGGAAATTTAAATAATTATATCCAGAAATGGGGAGAAGAAAAAGCGAAATTCAATGACTACTATAAGAGGATGCAGAACAGAAAATGGATCTGCGGATGAACATCACCCATCTGCTAAGACTTATCGGAGGTAAGAGAAAGTTGTGTGCTGTGAGACCAGTCACTCCAATAAATCAACATTAAAAAATATCTCCCATGAAAAATCGTCAAGTAGTTACAGAGTTATAAAATGAAATATTCAAATTTCATTTCATGGTTGTTGTTACTGTATGATTTAATTACAATGTCGGTCCATAAAATTTGAAGTATAGGCGTCTATTTTATTTAGATGACAAAAATTGGAAATATTAAAAAATTTAATTTAAATGATTAATTATAGAAAACTAATTGTGAAATTTAATTCCTAATTCTCTTTTTCTTTATAACTTTGAAAGCTATTCGACGGATTTTGATGGGGGATTTTCCGAATTTTTAGATTAAGTATTTTATTTAACCTAGATGTGTTCAGGTGCGCTAAAGATGAAATATAAATGAAGTCAAAGTGCCAAATAATATTACTTAAAAGTTAATTTTTTTTTTTTAACATTAACTAATGAATAAATTCAATTTGTAATCTTTTTTATAGATCATAGGAAAAGTTTTAATAAGACAACGTTGTTATTGTTGTTGTTGTTGTTGCTGTTGTTGTTGTGTGATGGTAATGATGATGAGAACCAACCAACTTAATTAAACGAAATAAAGTAATAATAAATTCTCTTTTAATTATAGCCTGTCTTGGAATTTTATCACAAAATCAAATAACGAATGATGATTGCTTTGAGCCTAAATTTCTTTGCAAAAGGAATGCAACAAATGTAACAAACAATTCGAGGGTGCATTGATTTCCATGTTTCTATTATATAATAAACGAAATTATGATTATTTAACTTTTTTTTAATTGCCTACTACTAGCTGGGGCAGCCCGACGCGTATAATTTTTCATTTTAATTATTATATAAAAAATAAGTAAATTAAACACCTTAAATGAACTTTTGTTGAACTCAATAAAACAGAAACTGATTTCATAAACGACAAAAAAAAAAAGCAAAGAATATATCGGGTATAGAATAATAATTACGGGATTTAAATTGGTTAGTAACTCCTGATTTTTTTTTTTCTTTAATATATAATTGCTTACTAGCTAGTTTTTATTTAAATTATTTGAAAGATACTATTTTTTTTTCTAATTTTCTTAATCGTTATAAAATTCTCCTATACATTGCAAAAAACCCCATAAAAATCGGTCAAGTAGTTTCGGAGTTATAAAGAAAAAGAGAATTAAGAATTAAAATAATTAAATCTCACAATTATTTTGCTATAATTAATCATATATAAATAAATTAAATTTTCATTTTCAAAATTTTGTCATGAACTGGATGTGTGGTCGAACAGAAAATGAAGTAGCGAAGTGAAAGAGCATTGGAACTAGACATGGGTCGTTACTCGATTTTGCTGTACCAGGTACCAGCTGTTACAGGTACTTGTTCAGACCCGATATTTTTACCTGATACTTTTGTACCCGAAACAAATTTCACCCAGCAACGCTAACTTTACATTAATTCAAGTCAATAACAACGTGTCTCAACATTTTTTCAAATGTTTTCTACGCTATTTATTCTTGTGTTGAGAACAAACTCATAATTATCCATTACTAAGAGTTTTCCAAACTGACTGAACTGACATTTTAATGTCTCCAAATTTAAAATGTCAATTTATATACTGCACTAGAAAAATAATTAACAAATTTCTGTGCCGGCGAACGAAATTTAATTTAATTCCTATTCCAGGGCCGGATCTAGAGGGGGCAGTGGGTGCGTGTGCCCCCCGGGCGGCAGATATCAGGGGGCGGCAATTGAAGAAAGATTTACTAAAAAAAAAGGAAAAATGATATGAATTTTGTATATAAAATTTTAAGGAAGGGGCGGCAAATTAAATTTTTTGCACCTCCTAAAAAATCTCCTTGTTCCGGCCCTGTTCTATTCATTATGTATTTCAATTCACAGTTACATATATTTTTTTTTTTTTAATTAATGTTTTTATATAAAAAAAAAAAATAGTTTCAAAGTAAAAATCAGATAAGTTATTTATTAAAAAAAAAAAAAATATATATATTTTTCATTTCTGCTCTCTTTCTTAAAGTGAATAAAAGAGAAATAATGTATAAGTAATAATTAGATTTGTATTTAATTATTATAGGGCCTAGTGAGAAAAGTAGAGTAAAAAATGTAAAAATGATTCGGAATGACGTTCGAAAAGCGCGCCAGAGCTAGCGAAATTGCCCTGCCAGGAGAGAAGAGACGGGGCGGGGCGGGGCGTCGCGAGTTGAGGGTTGCAAGAGAGAAGGAAAGAGAGAGCAGGCGCTACCTGGGCGCTACGAAAACTATATCGGGTAAGGAACGAAGCTCTAAAGTGAAAAGCAAGTATTTGATCAATGCGCAAGCGCGAGCGAGATATCAGGTTCGAGTTAGAAACGAATACCGAGCAAATAACATATACTTTTTAAATCTGTTATTTGAGTATCAACAACTCGGGCATACTCGACTGGACCTGAACAGGACGCGTATCTGTTTCTCACTCGAACCTGATATCTCGCGCTTGCGCATTGATCAAATACTTGCTTTTCACTTTAGAGCGTCGTTTCTTACCCGATACAGTTTTGGTTTCGCCTTCTCTCTCATTCCTTCTCTCTTGCGACCCTCAACTCGCGACGCCCCGCCCCGCCCCGTCTCTTCTCTCCTGACAGGGCCATTTCGCTAGCTCTGGCGCGCTTTTCGAACGTCATTCTGAATCATTTTTACATTTTTGACTCTACTTTTCTCACTAGGCCCTATAATAATTAAATACAAATCTAATTATTACTTATACATTATTTCTCTTTTATTCACTTTAAGAAAGAGAGCAGAAATGAAAAAAATAATATATTTTTTTTTTTAATAAATAAGTTATCTGATTTTTACTTTGGTATTTAAATACCTGATATTTTTTGCTCGTACCCATTATGTGTACCTGTTACTTTTTCCTACCTGATACAAAATATCAGATTGATACAGTATCACCCATGTCTAATTGGAACCCCTTATCGGAGAAGGATGAAACTTTGCAAATTTACACTCTTACAAGGGAGTGCATAGCCTTCATAAAACCGATTTGAACGAAAAATTTTTTATGTGTAGTACTTAAGGAAAAACAAATTCTGTTAAAGCGAGAGAACGCACTACTCAACCGTTTGGCTGATAATAACATTTACAAAAGCCCTGATAGGTAGATCGGTAGCGTTCATTCTTTGTAAACATGAAATCCCGAGTTCGAATCTCGCCCTGTGCAACTAATTTTTAAGCACGTTCTCTCGCTTTAACAGAATTTATTTTTCATTAAGTGCTACACATAAAAAATTTTTTCGTTCAAATCGGTGTTAAGAAGGCTATGCACTCCCCTTGTTAGGTGAAGGAAAAGGGTATTAAAAGAAGTAAGGTGTTAAAAAAGTCCTCCTTAATAAGTAATAAGAATTATTACGAATTTCTCAGCATCTTCTAGACCAAATCTTTTGCTAATAATTGACTCCATTCCGGGGAGTTATAGTTGCGTAACTTTTATTTCATTTGACGTATTTTTCCAAGTTTTATTTATTTATTTATTCATGTATTCAACTAGCAGTCTTGAATTCTTATTTTCTTTTTTTAGATCTCGCTCTGTGTTCGAATAAGAGCTTACAAGAGACTTTGATATTAAATCCCTTTGACGCAAGCCCTTGAGGGGGATCTCGGGTATTAAAAGGTATTTAATTTTGATATTGGGCGAAAAATAAAAGCAGAAGGCGACCGGAATAAAATTCTATTTTCCAATTGCAATTTAATTTCTATCATTAATTATAGAATAATAATTGCGGGATTTTATTATTTCAATTCTCTCAGAAGCTCTGAAATCGGGTGACGAATTTTTATGGGCTTTTTGCCTATACAAAGAATGCATGTCAAGATTTTGATGGAAATACACGTTTTGAGGCCCTCGGTCTGTCTGGGTTCAATTTAAACCAAAAAGGAAATGAGATACAAGATTTTGAAAGCTTTTGAACAAAATCGGCCTAAAAGTACTTTATTTTAATGAAAATACACGTTTTTTACCATTACATAAGGAGCAAATGCTTGCTTGTCAACAACAAAGAATTCGTTAGCTATAAATAACTCCATATTTTAGATATGAACTCGATTCTATTGCAAATACTACGCTAGTTAGGGCTTTATATTAAGGCGGGGCAGGAGCGCAGGTATTACGCATGTTTTCCCGAGTGGGTCATAAAAATAATGCCCAAAAAATCAAGTAATCCAAAAATTTGCCAAGAGATGTCAGAATGGTAGCTAATAATATTTAATGCATTTGGTTGATTTTCATTGATCTTTTATATTATGTATCTTTTATAAAAAGCATAAAAATATATAAATATAGGCCATTAGGGGATCGGCTGTTAGACTAGCCTGCCATCTATTGCAAGAATGCTGAACTAATTTGACAGTTGGTTTTTAAATAAATCATCTAAGCTTATTTTAAAAATTTCTTAATTAATATGTGATTAATAATAACAATAAATTCATTTTTAAATTAAAAAAAAAAAAATTAAAGATTATTGGGACAGATTGTTTTTTTGTATTTGCTTGATAACAAAAAAATTAATTTCGATAATTTTTTAATAAGTCATTAAACAAATTATAGCTCGATGTCCCAATAATATCTTATGAATTTAATTCATTTAAAAAAAACCGCATTAAAAAATTCCTTATAATAGTCTAGTTTTTTGTTAAAGTACGTTTAGACGTCGCTCCTGAACTCCCTTATGACTCTACGATAACCGTTAATTGTTAATATATCTATTGTTGATCCAGGCATTCTTATTTAAGCCATTTAGTATCCAAATGGCTTAAATAAAATCATCGGACTGCATGTGGTCCGAACCCGCGACCCTTGGTATACAAGGCAGGCGCGCTACCAACTATACCAAGCCCGAGGGCAGAGTGTCAGTTAATATAACAACAATCTGTTTTTTTTTTCTAAACGGTGTTATCTCAGCAAGTGTTTATTTATATTTAATTCCATCTATTTTTTTTATTTTTCCACAACCTGTTTGTCTTTTTTATTTTTTTGTTAATTTGTAATTGAATAAATTATATACCATTTAAAGAAAGAGCAAATGATGAAGATTGTCACGTAGTGGTCGTAGTAGCGGTAACAGGAAATCCCCGTTTCGTCTATTTCTTTTTTCTTTTCTCGTTCATTCATTCATTCATCTGACAACGCCATTCAGTAGAGGAAAACAAAAACTAATTTATATAAGAGTAAAGAATTTGGATAATTAAATAAGATACAGAAAAATAGATTTTAATAGAAAAAATGCTCTAAAACGGCTTTTATTTAGAATGTTCAAATTATTTTTAACGCGACACCGTGTAAAAATATGCGGATATTTAGAATACATATAAATTTTAAATTTCAGTCCAATCGGAGGTCATTTAGACGTGCATCAAACGGCTAAAATGGACTATCTGGGAATCCAGTTTAATTCGTCTGGTTGCTTTCTGAAAGGCGCGAAGAGAATGGTGGCAAATGTGAGGGAGATTGTCGCTCGTTCCCAACTGGACTTTCAGAAAAACTAACACCCTAAATAAATCTACAATTCTTTCTGTGCTATTGTACGCTTCTGAGGTATGGGCTCTGGAATATTCCGATGTAATTGAAGCTTGCCAGGAGAGAGTCTTCAAGTCCCTACATTATTTGGATACCTCGACCCCTCAGCTACTTTATTAGGAGAGAATTTCAGCAACCCAGGATTATAAGTGTAGTGTTCAAAGGTGCACTGAAGTGGCTGGTCAGGCTGCTGACGATGCCAAAAGAAAGACTACCTCGCATTTGTTACGATCGCATGTTTCGGCTTAGTGGTGGAGAAACGAAAGGAAGAGGAAACTTGGGAAATACTTCCATCTGATCGGTCAGGCTGAGGTCTGGGAAAGGCAAGACTTGGCAGAGATAAAAAATAAAACTATGGCGCTCGCGGAAGATGTGCTCTTCTACTATTACATTAAGAATGGAGAGCACCTCGCCGAGTCAAGATAATATGTTTGGCGGTACAGGGACCTGGATTTTGGTCAGGGAGCGATCCTCTCGCTGAGGAAGAGAAGAATTCTCCACGAAGCAAGAACAGCCAATGCAAGACGTATATATTTCTTCACCGATGGAAACTCCCATAAGATCAGTCCAGATGAAATCTGTTCCCTCTGCAACGTTGGAAAGGAAGAAGACCTAAGCCACATTTTACTGGAATGCCCATTGTACGAGGGAATAAGAGTTCGGTTCCTGGGGGTAGGGACTTAGTGTCTATGCTCTGGCCACATACCGAGAGGGATCTGATGTGAGTCATCTTTGCCATTTTGTTACCGAGGCGATCGTTCATTTTGTATGAATAAATAAATACTGTATATAGAATATGTAACCTCGAACCGTTTCCATTTTTGTATTGTTTTTGTTTTGGTTTTTTTGTTTCTTTGTTTTGTTTTTGTAGAAAAATATAATCAACAAAATGTATCTCTGAACCCCCTTAGCTACGGCTATTAAAAGCAGTACAATAAATAAATAAATAAATAAATAAATAATAAATTACTCTATTTTAAAAAGTTTTTATTCTTTGACATTTTTGGAAAACTGAATAGTTTTTGATAATTTTAATAATAAAATAATCACAGAAGAAAAAGACATTTTTCGTTAATTTTGAAAAAAACAAACAAAACAAAATCATACAGGTGTCATTAAAAAAAGGGCAAATGAATTTGTGAAACAAACGCACGACCTTGTCCAGAGACCTATTTATTGTGATATTATATAATAATAATAAGAATTAAGAAAAACCGTTAGCGTTTGTCTTTATGTGTGAATGTGAATGCGCGAGATGAATGAAGAGGAAAAGGAATCAACACACACACACACACACCGGTTTTGTTTAATAATAATAATAATAATAATAGCACCATATATGAGATATAAAAATCTAAATGTAGAGTAGGCCTGCCTCCGTTAGACCGTCTTCTATCTATCGCCTTGTCATGTCATGCCATGCCAGCCAACACCTGTCTCTCTCTCTCTCTCCCTCTCTCTGCTTTTGTTACACCGGGACGTAGAAAGAAACAAGATGATTCTAATGTTAACTCCACTTGTTGATACCATGGCAACCATTTCTCCTATCTTTTCTATGGAGAACAAGAGTAAAGTGTGCTTCAAACAATTTTGAGGGCAAAACGAGAATATACATTTGAAAGAGCATCTAAAAAATAATTGATTTTTGAATTTTAATCAAAATCGTTAGAGCGAATTTTGAGAAAATCGAAAAAACTGAAAAAGTACATCAGTAAAGTACTAGTACTCTTTGGCCGATTTTGATTAAAAGCTTATTTTTCCGGTCCCGGGGGGTGATTAACTTAAATATAAAATTTCAGCTTCATAGCTCAATTCCTTCATGCTTAAAATTGAACACACACCCACCCACCCACCCACACACACACAGACAGACCATGTCGCGAAAACCACTTTTTTGGATTCAGGGGACCTCAAAACGTGAAGATCCATCAAAATCTCGACATCGAATATTTGACATGAATCCAATACTTTCTCTCTATATATATATATTACATATATACATAGGTAAGAGAAAGTAAAATGGCCTTAACCTAAAAAGTAAATTGTTAGTTTTGAAATAAATGCAACATGTTAACGTGCTGTTAAAATTTTGTTTAGAGAATAGCATTTTTTAACACTGATTGTTTTTACATTACTTTTTAACACCCATTTGGTAATTTTAAATTTTAACGCCTGTTTTTAGGGAATAGACCCGACTGCGCGTTAAAAATAGTGTAACACTTAGTTTCTTCTTAAAAAGACCTTTTCTAATATGTCTTAATGCTATTGTAATTTAATATGAAATATCTTATACAATTCTAAGTAAATTAAACACAAATATCACATATCATTTTAATAAATAACACTAGTCGACAAGGTTTTCTTCACAAGAAATCTGATTAGTGAACCTAGTGCATTTTTTCATTCTGAATTCATATATTTAGTTAGAATTTTTCCATCAGGCACAGTTTTAGAGATATAGAGCAAAATAGATTTTAATAGAAAATGTGCTCTAAAACGGCTTTTAGCGAGAGGTTCTGAATTTAATAAATAAGAACAAATAGAATTGTTCTTTCTACTTGAAAATGTCATGACAAAACATTTTTGAGCATTAAGCTTCAATCCGTTTATGTCACATCATTTATTCACAACATTCTGCAAATCTAAATGATCCTCTCCAGAGCCGATTTCACTAAAGAATCAGCGTATAGAAGACATCTACATATCCTAGTGTTCCACACTATTATACAATACATCTCACCAGAAAATTAATCAAATATTGTATTTTGTACTTTAATCTTAATAGCTCAAAGAGAGAACGGAGAGCCAAAATAAAAATAATATTATATTCATTTGTCTATCTTCTAAATACCGTCAAAGTTAACCCCCCCCCTCTTCACCTCCAACTGGCTCGGGATCACCTTTCCTTAATCGTCATTTTGTTGAACGCTATTTTTTTAAATGACACTTGTTAATAATGTGACTCAAATTTATAACGTAATCTATGTTTTTATTAAATTAAAAAAAGCAAGCGCGGCGAATCAAAAGAATCAGTGTGTGGAACGTCCCCCGTTAGTAAAATAAATGAAATACGTTGAAACCTCTAAAAGCCTCAGTAATAAATAAAAAAAACGCTCAATGTGGAACACCCTATACAGGCTTAATTTTTAGTTGTTATTGAATGTCCATAAATTAAATTAAATACCTGGGAATTGTGTCTTAAAGGCGAATGTACTCTCTGCAAAAGAAAAGGATTCCGTTTAATCTATGGAAGCCCTTTCCCCAGTATTTTGATTAATTTAAGGACATTAACAATTATTTTAAAAAAATTAAGTCTTTTAATCTACATTTCTATTTCAGCTCTGAAGATGGTTCAGATCTTGGATCGAAACGTTAGTTTAATTTAAAAAAATTCGTTGGCTGTATCTCTTTCCTCATTTAAACATTTTAAATTATTTAAATGATAATTGTTTATTTAAGTAAATTTTTTTTTATTTCTAAAATTCTCTAAACATTGCAAAAAACCGCATAAAAAATCGGTCAAGTAGTTTCGGAGTTAAAAAGAAAAAGAGAATTAATAATTAAAATAATTCAATCTCACAATTATTTTGTTATAATTAATCATATAAATTAAATATTAATTTAGTGAAATTGTCCGATTAAATCCTTTGAAGAGAGTGCGTCGTTTTGATTAAATACAGGATTGCCAACGGAGAAGAAATAAATAATTAAATTCCCTACACGGTGTTTATTCAATGAAATGGAAGAGAGAAAGAACAAAGTGACGATAATTCACTTAAAGACTCGCTTCCTTATAAGAGATGTATTTACTTTGCGCGAGATTATCTCGACTTGAATAAATATTTAATTTAGAATTTAGGAAAAATTCAGTAAAAGAAATGATTGGAGTTTTAAGTAACGAGATTTCCTAAAAGAACGAGGAAATAAATTATTTAAATCTCTAGCGCCTGGACGTTAGGCCTACGAGGCAACAGCAAGTTAATTGACCCGATTTGCCACCAGAGGCGCTATTCAAGAATGCCTTGGAGTTATACAACACACCAAGGGCGGATACAAGGGGGGGGGGGGTAAATGGGGGGCCCTTACCCCCCCCCCCCCGAGATTCGAAAAAATTACCTTTTTTTCGCAAAAAAATTTATTTTTAATGTAAAATTTTTAAAATTAATACTTAAAAATTTGATGTGTATTTATATTCTGGCAAACAAGTACAGAATGCGCTTTTAAAATACCGAAATTAAAAAAAAATAGTGTGCTGTGCGACGAGTCACACCAGATTACCCCCCCCCCCGAGAAACACCTCTGGATCCGCCCTTGCAACACACTTACCCCAAAGGGCAGAGAGAATTTAATTTACGTTAAAGAAAAACATCGATTTCATGGTACAACCAAGGGCAAGAAAAAAGAATTGATTAAAGGTTTTTTTTTTTTTTTTTTTTTTTTTGAGGGGAGCTTGTTCCAATCACGGGAGGTCATGGGGACATTTATTTGATTTTATATTTTAAATATAATCATTATGGAAATTAAAATTTAATTTAAATGATAAATTATAGGATAATATTTGTGGAATTTAATTATTTCAATTTTTATTAATTTTGATCAGGGGGGGGGGACAGCTCTATGAGGAATTCTTTCGCAAGTTTTGCATTCCCATTTCTTAAGATGGCTCTGGTTATTAAATAAAAAAAAAAGGCGGGCCTTGGTGGGGGGGGAAAAGAAAAAAATTTTTAGGGAGGGGGAAAATTTTGGTTCGGGAAAAAAAAGACCGGGGCCGCAAATTTATTGCCGGGAACGGGAAAAAAAAATGGCATCTCTAAAAAAAAAAGGGGGGCGGCGGCCTTCGTTGCCGCGGCGGCAGACTTTTGCCGCGCGGGGGGAAAAAAATTTTTCTCCCAAAAAAAAACAGTTTTTTTTTTTAATAAGAGGGGAAAAAAATCCATGCTCCAGCCCTAGTGGTGTGCTGGTTTTTTTTTAATTAAATGCTTTTATTTAACTCACTCTTTCAAGGTCACCAACTTTGAGTCTTTGTTAAGGACACTTCCCGATGAGCTAGGGGTGTGAAATTTGATATTTAAGAGTCATTTTTGATGACGCCACTATATGGTGGTTTTGATCAAAATAGACCAAACTAATGTGGTACTTTATTTGAAACCCTTCGCGAATTAATGTAATTTCAAAAGACTTCCCGATGGGCTAGAGGTGTGAAATGTAATACTTAAGAGTCATTTTTGATGACGCCACTATATGGTGGTTTTGATCAAAATAGACCAAACTAATGTGGTACTTTATTTGAAGCCTCACGCAAATAAGGCCCTATTAACTATAGTTTTGAATTTTGATATTTACGAGTCATTTTTTTATGATAATGAATAATTTTTCAATTGAACCAAATCAATACAGGCCAAACTAATGTGGTACTTTATCATATTGATGATTTTTGATAAGACTAAAAGACTAAAAGCTTAAAATAAAAAAAAAAGATTTAAAAAAAAATGCTTTTATTTAAATTGAACTAAAAAGAGAGAAATAAGAAAGAAATAATTAAATTACTTCTCTCTTATTTCTCTCTTTTTAGTTCAATTTAAATAAAAGCATTTTTTTTAAATCTTTTTTTTATTTTATTTTTATTCATATTCTAACGCTAGATAGCTCTAAGGTATCATTAGATCTTTGTTCGATTTTACTCCATAGGTGTCAGGTCGTTCGCTCGCTAGACTAAACTAATATTTAAAATCATTAGTGAACCTACACAGAACCATCAAAATAGACCAACTAATGTGGTACTTTATTTGAAGCCTCACCAAATAAGGCCCTATTAACTATAGTTTTGAATTTTGATATTTACGAGTCATTTTTTATGATAATGAATAATTTTTCAATTGAACCAAATCAATACAGGCCAAACTAATGTGGTACTTTATCATATTGATGATTTTTGATAAGACTAAAAGACTAAAAAGCTTAAAATAAAAATAAAATAAAAAAAAGATTTTTAAAAAAATGCTTTTATTTAAATTGAACTAAAAAGAGAGAAATAAGAAAGAAATAATTTAATTGTTCTTGTTAAAATTTTTTAATATTTATGACTTAAAATAAAAGCGTGGGGCGCGAGCCTCGGAATCACTTCGAAGCGCCCCACGCTTTTATTTTAAGTCATAAATATTAAAACATTTTAACAAGAACAATTAAATTATTTCTTTCTTATTTCTCTCTTTTTAGTTCAATTTAAATAAAAGCATTTTTTAAAAATCTTTTTTTTTATTTTATTTTTATTCATATTCTAACGCTAGATAGCTCTAAGGTATCATTAGATTTTTGTTCGATTTTTACTCCATAGGTGTCAGGTCGTTCGCTCGCTAGACTAAACTAATATTTAAAATCATTAGTGAACCTACACAGAACCATAGGCGCAACCAGGGGGGGGGGGGTTAGGGGTTTAACCCCCCCCCCCAGGAGATAAAAAAAAATCAAAATATATATATTACAAATAGAAAAGAAAAAGTATAATCATTTCGGTTCCGCAAAAGAGGAAATATTCCGCGGGCGGCACATGGGGAAAATTTGGTTCCACGGGGCGGCAAAAATTTAGCGTTT
Organism: Euborellia annulipes; assembly: GCA_023213315.1. NCBI lineage: Eukaryota > Metazoa > Arthropoda > Insecta > Dermaptera > Anisolabididae > Euborellia > Euborellia annulipes. The sequence continues at coordinate 21,164 of JAKCPI010015003.1, read as the reverse complement.
CTAAACAAAAAGGTAAAATATTTTTACGGACTGGAAAAAATTTCCCCGCAAGGCAAAAAAACTTCGGTTCTGCGAAAAAAAAAAAAAATTTTCACAGAAAAATATTTGAGATCAGCCCCCCCCCCCCAGGAGCAAATCCTGGTTGCGTCACTGCACAGAACAAAATTATAATTTAAAATAAAATTTGTTAAGACAGATTTTACATATTTTTAACGCTAATTTTTTTATTTCTCAAGTCTATTTATAGTCATTTTAGTCTATTTTAGTCAAGCTATTTATTTCTCTTCATAATGGTAAGCACAATTAATTAATTAATCCGCTAATCCTCGACCCGCATCGCAGATTATTTAGAAAAATCATGATTTTTTATATCTTGTGTTTTAATAATGGTAAGCAACAATATAAATAAGAGCATGACCTAATGGCATACAAACTGGAATAAATGCAAAAACTTAGTAAAAGGAGGGTGGCCAATTATTATTGATCATATATAATTTTCTGTAAAAAAATAAAAATATAAATTGTCCCAAGGGTAATAACTCCTTGCCATTATTGCCTAGTCATTTACCATAATCTATAGAGATTTTATTTTTGTTTTTGAGAAAATACTGATACAAATTATTATTTGACCAAGCTAAATTTCGAACTTTTATCTGTGTTTTTGATTTTATATTTTAAATATAATCATTATGGAAATTAAAATTTAATTTAAATGATAAATTATAGGATAATATTTGTGGAATTTAATTATTTCAATTTTATTTCTTATATAATTCTGAAACTACTTGACGGATATTTATGGGGCTTTTCTCAAACTATAGAGAATTTTACAAGCATGAATTCATTTTGGCAGATCGGCTTTGACTTGGAGCCGTAAATAAAGAAAAGAGTAAGTACTAATACTTTACTGATGTACTGATGCACTTTATCAATTTTTTTCGATTTTCTCAAAATTTGCTACACCGATTTTGTTTAAAATTTAAAATTATTTTTTAGATGCCCTCTAAAATGTATATTCTCATTTTGCTGTTGAAATCTTACGAGGACCGCTCTACTCTTGTTCTTTATAGGAAAGATAGGAGAAATGGTTGCCATGGTAACAAAATATACTGTAAATTATTTTTCTCTGTTTATAAATTTACTGTCAGAAACTGAACATATCTCGACACAAAAATCTGGTGTGACCAGCCGGGTGCACAACCGAAGGGTAAGGGAAAGTTGTGTGCTATGCGTTTTTTGTTATCCATACTCAATAAGGGCGATTTTTGAATGATGACGATATTGCGAAATATTGCCCCCCCCCCACCCCCCTAATTGTCCGATGTTTACCAAAAGCTTTTCAGTTCTTGGCCTGTATGTGTGTAAAATTTGATACATTTTGAGTTGTCAGACATCATTCCAAAATCTGAATTCTAAGGACCTCAGAACGCTTTTTAAGCGCACCTTCACTTGTTTTTACGATCACATTATCACCATAATGGGCAAAGTTAAGGGGGTTCAGGAGCGACGTCTAAACAAACGTACTTTAACAAAAACTAGACTATTATAAGGAATTTTCCAATACGGTTTTTTTTTTATGAATTAAATTCATAAGAGATTATTGGGACATGGAGCTATAATTTTTTTAATGACTTATTAAAAAATTATCGTAATTAATTTTTTTGTTATCAAGCAAATACAAAAGAACAATCTGTCCCAATAATCTTTAATTTTTTTTTTTAATTTAAAAATGAATTTATTGTTATTATTAATCACATATTAATTAAGAAATTTTTAAAATAAGCTTAGATGATTTATTTAAAAATCAACTGTCAAATTAGTTCAGCATTCTTGCAATAGATGGCAGGCTAGTCTAACAGCCGATCCCCTAATAGCCTATATCTGGCCTATATTTATATGCTTTTATAAAAGATACATAATATATAATAACATTTATTGTTAAAAGATCAATGAAAATCAAGCAAAGGCTTTAAATATTATTAGCTACCATTCTGACATCTCTTGGCAAATTTTTGAATTACTTGATATTTGGGCATACTTTTTATGACACACAACGCCCTCTTATCGGGAAAAACATGCGTTACACCTTCGCTCCCGAGCCCTCTTAACAATTCTTTATTCATGTATTATGAGGGAATAAATGATTTCTCCCCTTTTTCATTATTTTTTTAAGAACGATTCGCATTTTAATCTATTATGATTTTTTTATGTATTAAATATTTTAATAATTTTTGTTAATAATAAAATTAAAATGTTAATTGAATAAATATTAATATTAAGAGTAAAATTGAAATTGTGATTATTGAATTTAATTATTTTTATTTGAAATAAATAAATAATTTAAATTATTAATTAATTGGACATGAGCCCTGGAAGCCAACACACGGCTGGGCTCTAACTTAATTCGCATTGAACCACTGAGGTGAGCACATCGTGCTCCCCAAAACCATCTCGACGTCCTTATCAACAACATTCTGCTGGTCCATGGTGATGTTGAATCCATGCTCACTGAATTATGAACCAGTGAGATTTTGGCCTGAGCTCTCTCTATTGAGCCGGCAACTTGTGGAGATCCTGCGAGGAGACGCCTGAAATCTGTTACCGCCTGCGCTCGATTCTTCTCCGTATCATCAGGGATGCTGTGGCGACTCCGGTCCCCGAAATCTCCTCCCCTGTGATATATTGTGTGCAGTGTACAGGTATGGCGCCTACCTTATTTAAATAATTCATCAATATTCTTTTTTAAAGATCGATCTTAATATTTTCTTTAATAATAATAAACCAACAATAAAAAATAAAATATGTAAAAATCTAGTAAAACCAAATAATTATTTTCATATAATACAAGAAAGAAATATAATAGAGTATTTTAATTTACTTATTATTATTTGCTATATTAAATGAAATCCGAGAAGAGGCGAAACTTTCTTAATTAAATTCATTTTTTTTTTCTCAACCCAAACAGTTAAGTTTTTTTTCTGTGTGTTCCCCTTTAATCAAATTTCTTTCAGGTTTCCTCAGTGCTGTAGCCGTGGACTCTGGTCACATATATTCTTCTTTGGTATAGCATTTTTTAAAATAAACGATATCTCAATTTATTTTCATAAGATCATCTCCGCCAGGCATGAAGCGATAACTCTCCTAATCGAGCTGAGTTGCATTATCTATAATAATTGTTTGATCCCCCTAAAAACTATTTAAATTTCAGCCACTGTAGTCTAAAAAACTACAGTGTAAGCGAAGCACATTTTTTACATTTTTTACAAAATTCCCTTTGGTCCGTCACGTTCCCCCAGTGGCACACCAAGGGGTCCTTTCTCCCTCAATATCCTTAGAAGGAGGAGAGGAGGAGAGGGGTGCAGTATTAATATTTTCAACTTATTAATCAACAAAGAGCAATGGACCTACACAAACATTAAAAATTCTTATCATTCCCAAAAAAAAAACAAGCAAGAAAATTGATCAAATAGTTTGCATCCAGAAAAGAAGAAATTCTTTTACAACGTCATCGCGCACACCTTTTAAGCTGCAAACAAAAATTCCTTCATATTTTCGATGGCTTTTTTTTTTCTAAATATCATTTTCTTACTTAACGGAATTTCTTTTTGCTTCAAATGCATTTTTTGGCCTACGTATTATTTTAGAAACAAATAAAAATCGATTTTGTTTTAAATTTAGTCAAGTGAAATTTATTTTTAAAAATCTGGTGTGACACAGCCAGGGGCGCCGGAACGAATTTGAATCAGGGGGGGGGGGGGGGGGGGCAAAAAAATTTTTATTTAGAAAATTAAAATAATTTAATATGTTCAAATAGTATAAAACAAAAACAAATCTACTATCAAGCTTTAAAAATTTTAAATAAAATCACAATTTTAATAAAATTAAAATTTTAAAAAATTTGCTAGTGATTTTATCAAAAAAATTTTTTTGGCTATATTTCTACTATTTGAAGGAAATAAATATTTTTAATTTTCTTCTTTTAATTCAATATAAAATGTTTTTAGAAATTAGAAATATAATACAATAGGGGTCTATATAAAATATTTTGTAAAAAAAAATGAATTTCTTTTAATTTTTTTTTAATTTAAAAGTTTTTATTTTTCAAAAGTAAAAATGTATTATTTTTAAAAATAAATGAAATAAAAGAAGACATATTGCACCCCTCTGCCCCCTCCTATAGGATGCCAGGGGAGGGGCAATGTACTCTTGCCCCCCCCCCCCCAGTTCCGGCACCTATGGACACAGCACACAACTTTCTCTTCCCTTCGGTGCTGTTCTGTGCTTGTCACACCAGATTTTTTATGAATTTACATATTTTTTTTTTTCAAGATGTAAAATTTTTAAAAATCCCAATGAAGTGTAAGAATAAAGTGTGCTTCAAACAATTTTTAGAACAAAATGAGAATATACATTTTAAAGAGCATCTAAAAAATAATTGATTTATGAATTTTAATCAAAATCGTTGGAGCGAATTTTGAGAAAATCGAAAAAAACTAAAAAAGTGCATCAGTAAAGTACTAGTACTCTTTGTCCGTTTGTTTATTCAAAATCTTATTTCAGATGAATAGCCAACTTAAATATAAAATTTCAATTCCTTCATTCACACAAACCCATTAAAACGTGTATTTTCATTAAAACCTTAAACAATAGGTAAGAGATAAAAATTCAAATGTCCGTTATGTCTGCTTATCTCAATATGGCAAGTGAATTTTATTATTCGGCCTGTATTTTGTTTGAGAGAGAGACGAGGCCTGCCTGCATGGAGCAGGCAGCAACCGGTTCGTGGAGTCCAGTTCAATGGATGCCTCGGAAAAGAAATAGGCCGACAGGTCACACATAACAACAGCAGGTGGTGTGGGTGGCCAACAACAACACAACAACAAGTGTTTAATCGTTCGCCTACGTACTTTCTCTCTTCTTTGAAACCACCACCACACACACACACACAAAAAAACTCATCAATCAATGGGTTGACATAATCTCAGATGAAAAAATCCGTATCTCCTTTTAGAAAAAAAAATCTGATGTAACCAGCACAAATATTCTAAATGTTTTAAATGGAATTATAGCAGTAGGTAGGGCAACAAGAAGGGAAAGTAGAAGAGTGAGTAATTAGCTCTTCAAGGTTCCATGCATCCCAACTCATCTCGAAAGGGCAAATACCGAACTCAATTTTTTTTTAATAACATATATATTCTAAAAGCAGACATTCCCCCGAGTAAAATGATATATCACACTTATATGTTTGTATTTTTATTTTAAATTTAAATAAATATTTGCAACTGCCCTTGGAGCGGCTCTGGTATGAATCGCCGAAAAAAACTCGCCGAAAAAATCTCGCCGAAAAAAAACTCGCCGAAAATTTTCTCGCCGAAAGCAAAATCTCGCCGAAAAAAAACTCGCCGAAAATTTTCTCGCCGAAAAAAAACTCGCCGAAAGGAAAAACTCGCCGAAAAAAAAACTCGCCGAAAATTTTCCCGCCGAAAAAAAACTCGCCGAAAAAAATACTCGCCGAATGGAAAATCTCGCCGAAAAAAAACTCGCCGAAAATTTTCTCGCCGAAAGGAAAATCTCGCCGAAAAAAAACTCGCCGAAAGGAAAAACTCGCCGAAAGGAAAAACTCGCCGAAAATTTTCTCGCCGAAAAAAACTCGCCGAAAGGAAAAACTCGCCGAAAATTTTCTCGCCGAAAGGAAGAACTCGCCGAAAATTTTCTCGCCGAAAAAAAACTCGCCGAAACGAAGAACTCGCCGAAAATATTTTTTTATTTTTTATTTTCTAGTTTAATGTCTTTTTCGGCATCTAAGGCCATTTAGACCCCATCCCTATTTATTTCAAATGTTTGTTATCCAATTCAAGTGAAATAAATTTGTTTCGCTTGGGAGGGACAGGACACGAACCCGGGACCCCAGCCATGTGGTTATGAGAAGCTAAACTCTTCTCTCCTGAGCCACGGGTCACGGGCCTAGCCGAAAATAAATTCACAGACAAAAATAATTTTTTTTTTTAAATAGAAACTTTTAGCAGCCGTAAAATAATAAAATTGGTTTTTATTTTTTTAAATTTAATTCTTTTTGTTCAAAAGGAATTTTATTTAGTTGTGCGACAAATTTCGATGTTATAATTCCGAAGATCACATTGCATAGCTACGCCCATAGTCCGGGGGCAGGGGTGGATTAATGCAATTTTGTCGGGGGGGGCGTTTATTTTTTTATTTTTTTTATTTAAGGACTTTGTCGGCATCTAAGACCTCTTTCCTATTTGTTTAAATTGATTGGTAACAAATTCAATTGAAATTAAAGCCCGGAAATCATTTCTTTAGATTACTAGTTTTTATAACTTTTTGAATTTCTTCTCGGGGGGGTGGGGGAATCGCCCCCGCCGCCCCCTTTGATCCGCCCCCTGACCGGGGGGGGGTAGATAGCCCCCTTCTGGCATCCTCTAGGAGGGGGCAGAGGGACGCAATATATCTACTTTTATTTCATCTTTTAAATTTAAATTTCGGCGAGTTTTTTTTCGGCGAGTATGTTTTCGGCGAGTTTTTTTTCGGCGAGTTTTTTTTCGGCGAGAAAATTTTCGGCGAGTTTGTTTTCGGCGACTTTTTTTTCGGCGAGTTTGTTTTCGGCGAGATTTTCCTTTCGGCGAGTTTTTCCTTTCGGCGAGTTTGTTTTCGGCGATAAAATTTTCGGCGAGTTTTTTTTCGGCGAGTTTTTTTCGGCGAGATTTTTTCGGCGAGAAAACTTTCGGCGAGATTTTGCTTTCGGCGAGTTTTTTTCGGAGAGAAAATTTTCGGCGAGTTTTTGCTTTCGGCGAGAAAAATTTCGGCGACTTTTTTTTCGGCGAGTTTTTTTTCGGCGAGTTTTTACTTTCGGCGAAAAAATTTTCGGCGAGTTTTTTTTCGGCGAGTTTTTTTCGGCGACTTTTGTTTCGGCGAGAAAATTTTCGGCGAGTTATACCGCCCCCCCTTGGAGCATCGCTAATTAAGGTTCAACAATTAAAATGCCAGACTTAAAAATATTAATTAGCTATAAGATCAACAATAAAAAAATAAAGTCAATTAAAATTCTAATTAATTAATAAATGCGAGATTTTAAAAGATTCATTAATTATTAAAATAAATAAATATTTTTTGACTTAATTAAAGCTCTCTATTAAATTGCGCAAATATTTGGATGCAAATAAATAAATAAATAAACACAAAAAGGGAATCTCAAGTTAATTCTAATAAAATAAACTTCAAACGTCATGCAAATAAAATAAACTTCAAACGTCAAATGGATTTAATAATTATTGAATAAGGCTCTGGTGGAAAAGAGCATCTATTGATATTATATTAAATAAATAATCTCTCTGCACTGTCAATATGTGGATTGGTTACCCTTGATGCGTATCTCATCTTGAACAAATTACCCATTGGGCATAAAAATAAAATAAAAAAAAATTTTATAAATAGGCTTAATTGAAAAAGTAAAATTTAATATTTATATGATTAATTATCGAATAATAATTGTGAAATTTAAATAATTTAATTTTTAATTCTCTTTTTCTTGTATAACTCTGAAACTACTTGACGGATTTTGATGGGTTTTTTTTTAATGTTTAGAGAATTTCACGGGGGTGAATTTATTTTTGAAAATACTTTTTTTGGGTGTTTAAAAATAACAAATTTAGATATTTTAAAACAGAAATAAAATTTATTAATCGATGAGAGGAGACAGGGGTTCAGGTAGAGGGGGGATAAACTTAATTGGATAGGTGTACAGTCCCATAAAAGCAATACTTTTTACTAATAATAAAAATAAAATACCAAAAATAAAAAAAAGGTTAGAAATTAAAGATAGAGATGATTTACTTGTCTAAATAATTTAAAATTCGGAAATGACATAAATTAAGAAGTCATTAAACAAAACAATGGAGTATTTATTTATTTATTTTTTGTTTCCTGCTTTTTTTTTTAATATTATTCAAAGATTTTTATCTTTATGGAAAGAAGACTAAATGAATCCATTAAGAGAATTAATCTTCTCATTAAAAGCTAACAAATACATAAATTCCTTTAAAAAAGGAAAAAAAAACACTTTCACACTCTATTCAAATGACTTCCGGAGAGATGAATAATTACCCCCTCCCCCCCCAAAAAAAAAAAGAAGAAAGGAAGGCTCTAGTTACATAACCAATCCAAGAGTTAAGGAAGGTGGGGTGCAATTCCAACAGGCCCTAATCAAATGAAATTTTTTTGTTTAAATCAATTAAGATATAAATATTGGCCCAGGCATATTTATTTATACCATTAGCTATTCAAAAAATTTCTATAAAAAAAAAGAATCGCCCATTAAAATTCGTCATTTAATTTCAGAGCTCATGTGGGAATTAAAAATTAAAAAGATAATTAAATGCCACAATTTTTCTTCTACAATTAATCATATTTATTAAATTTTCAATGAGGAGAGTGAAGCAGCCGAAAGATTAATTTAATAAAAATAGCGACGTTTTGATTTTTTCCGGCCTTCATCAGGATATGCGATTTTTGTTGCTTGGCCCTGAAGATGACTTGCTTTCGAAATGTCGAACAAAAAAAAATCTTGGTTTTAATAGCTGGATAATCGTTAATTGGCAAATAAAAGAATTGCAGCTGACGTTTCGGTCTTGGTCAAGACCATCCTCAGAGCTTGCGGGCTGTCAATATAGGCGTACATTCAATATATTCCATAAACATTCGGTTACAGATATTTAAATAAAAAAAAAAAATTAGTATGTACAATGATTAAATTACAATTTAGAAAATACAAAAAATAAGTTAATTAGTTGAGTAGGGGCAGTGACAGCTCTGAGGATGGTCTTGGCCAAGGCCGAAACGTCAGTCTAGAGGACAATAAATGAAATAATTTTAGCTGCTATTCTTTTATTTACCAATTAAAAAAAAATCTTTTAGAAAATGGAGTCCAAATACTTAAAAGAATTTTTTTTTTATATAGGTAAGAGAAAGTAAAAATCCTGTTGACATTTGTTCGTTACATAAAACGATCACTTATCTTGGATTTTATTTTGCTTACGGTATTTTTTATTTTTATAATATTAAAAAATAAATCAATCAATAAAGTGAAAATTATCCAGTGATATTTAAATGGATTATCAGAGAGAAATTCAATTGATGTTACATCAGAGAGACATTTCCGGAAAGTGCATTTAGCTGCAGGTAAATAAATTTGAAATCGTTATTTCCTTAAGGCGTTTGGTTTCGAATTTATATCTCAAAAGAAGAAGAATTGAATAGCTAATTTAAATTCAAACGCTCTCGTTATTTATGCACTGATTAATACGTCATCAACTCTAGGAATGAATAAATTAAGTAGGGAAAAAAAATCAATCACTTCTAATAATTAAAAAAAAAAAAAAAAACTGATGTCGTAATTCAAAAAACATCACTAAAATGAAAAATATTTGCTCACATTATAAATAAAAAAATTGTACAGGGAATACAAAACAATAAAAAAAAAATTCGCTGAGGGTAATTAGGGTTTTACTTGTATAGATGGCAAACGGGAGACGTTCCACATGTTGATTTTTCAGGGCCACCCATCTGAATTTTGACATTATTTTACCCTAGGAATGGAATTTTTCGACCATAGCTGTGTCTATCGTAATTATTTTACTCCACGAGATAAAAAGGGTAAGAATATAATTTTTTTACTTTAAATAACATATAATTCTGTTTATATATTCTGAAAGAAGACGTTCTCCCGAGTAAAATGATATGTCACATGTATACCGGGATCTGAAATTTGTTTAAAAAAAAAACGAAATTTATTTTGAGCTGCACTTGGAGCATCGCTAATTGGCATAAAAGGGAAAAATCAAATGAATAAACAAAAGCCAATTAAAATTTAATTTTAATCAAAGAATACGAGATTTAAATAAATTTATTACCGATTATAAAATCCCACAAATATTCTTCGACATTTTATTATATAAATTTTAATTTTTTTTTTTAATTAAGTAGAGGTCCATAGAGTGATTTAGAGTAAAATGCAAAGTGTCCAAAACATTTGAATAACGTTAGAAAATAATAATAATAAAAAAAAGAAACAATTTTCTCTCTAGATAATTGTTTTTTTTTTGTCTTGAACAGTTAACATGTTTGCAAATTTCCAACTGTAATTTGCCTATACCTACGTAATTATAGAGTAATAAACAAGACAAACATTTGAAACTTGGTGCAAATAAATAAATAAATAAATAAATAAATATCCATTTTAATAACAATCCCAGATAAACTGATTGCTTTTTATGATGCAGGTGGGGGGGGGGGGGGGCAAATTTCGAATTTCTTCTTTGGCTGGAAATTGTCTATTGATTGACTAGCTAGGCAGCCAGGACGAGAAATAAAACGAAATTTCATTTCAGTGGGCCCTGAAGTCGACATTTCGGGTGCTAATCGCCCCCTTCCTCGTCGACTTGTTATTTTATTTTTAGAAAAAAAAAAAAAAACATTTCATCAAATGACACCTGCTCATTAAATAGGAAAAGACAAAATCTTTTTAATTCCTTTTTTTTTTGTATTTGACAATGTATATTTTATTTTAAATAACAAAATGTTGACCACGTCCTGAAGAAGGAGACGATTAGCACGCGAAACGTTGACGAGCACACTAGCTAATAAAATTACATCTTTTCTTTCTCGTCCTGGTTGCCGAACGGGTATTCCGAATGATATTATTTCGCCGACGATTCGGGAGCGCGTCGCTGCCATCTTCAGGAAGAAATAATTGTCGCAAAAGAGAATTTCATAACATATACACAAGAACGATTAGCAACAACTCGGGCTCGGTGTAGTTGGTAGCGTGCCTGCTACCAAGGGTCGCGGGTTCAAACCCCCAGGCTGTCCTATGATTTCATTTGTGGAAAAAAGTGTGAATGTTTAAAAAAAATAAAAAAAATTATACATTATTAAATTCTCCATCTCTTTTACGACAATTATTTCTATAGAATATTTCCCATAAATGTTTTTTGTATTCAAGGCTTGTATAAACTATATAAAGGCTGTAAGTTAAAATAAAAATTCAATTTTTGTTTCGTGACACTTCTAATACCCGTATTCATAGTCGTTCCTTGAGGAAGAAGGAATCCTTATATCTATACATTTATATAGGCATAAGGATTCCTTGTTGCTCAAGCAATGACTATGAATACGGGTATAAATCGCCTCTGATTGGGCTCAAATTTTAAATTTCCATCTATTTCAACCATTTACAATTTTTTTTAGGGGGGGGGGGGGATCTAAAAACCTCCGAGGCCAATTTTTCTATAGAATAGGAATTTTTAGCTTGAGCACTTTATACATAAACATGAGCTTGGTTTTTTTTTTCTCTACCAACTATGAGAATGAGAACATTTCGGTTATTATTATTATTTTGATGATAAATATAGTAAAAAAAAAAAAAATTACTTTCGCCTTGACTTCTCTCTATTGTCAATTGGGTATAATTAAATCTATTAAATCAATTTACCGGAAAGAATTCAGGTCAAACGCTCTTCACTCGCTCACATGAGCCTATTGACGTTAAAAAAAAAAAAAATAATAAAGAAAATCTCCTGATCTAAACGTCCTGTGACGTAAATGTTGAAGAAGTTTTTGAATCATTTATCATCATCTAGAAACAAAACGTTCTTGGGGTAAAAATATTTGAAAGAAATTACAAACTAGCTGCGTAACCCGGCTTTCCTCTACCATTACTTCTTTAATTCATAACTTCAAAACGTTAATATTTATTTAAAAGAAAGTTTAAACCATCGCTAAAAAGAAATTCGTAAAATTCGTGAAAGACACCCCGTGAAAATCCGTTAAGTAGTTTCGGAGTTATAAGGGAAAAAAGAGAGATAGCGCTTATACTTGCGTTAAAGTATCAAGATGTATACAAATGTAAATTATATATTTATGTAAATATCGCCCTTGACTTATATACAGAACTAGCTGCTCAATCCGCGTTCAGCGCTCTCATTTAACAAAATAAATCTTTTCCCTTCCAATTTATAATAAAAGATTTTATTCATTTATAATAACTTTTTATTTTTAATTTTCTATAATCCCTAATTGAGTTTTTAAAATAAAAGCTACTCTTAAATTACTCTCGTTGAAATTCTTTACAAATTGAAAAAAATCCCATAAAAATCGGTTAAGTAGTTTGTGAGTTATAAAGAAAAAGAGAATTAAGATTTAAAATAATTAAATGCCTCAATTATTATTCGATAATTAATCTTATAAATAGATTAAATTTTAATTTAATTTTTGTTAAAGAAGAAATTTAATTGGAATAAAAATATAAAAATCTCAGCAATTAATTAATTAATAACGATAAAAGGATGCATTCCATTTATTTACTTTTTAGGAGTAAAATCGTGACTGCAAATTCACAATAACTTGTTTATAAAGATATATCGCAATTGGGAAAGCAGAATGAATTTATAAAAATCTGTATAAGTGTAAATTCCAAGTTGGTGGCAGTTTAAAGGAAGCAAAAGGTCAAATGGGCCTGAGAAGGAAATAGGAAGTTGTTAAATGCCTGGGGGGAGATTTGCAAGATGGAAAACAGGTCCTCAGAGCCAGCGAAAATATTTAACAAGTTTTTTTTTTTAATATGTACTGGCGCCAGTAGATTACTTGCATGCCATCAAGAAGAGTTAAATGTTTTATTATAAGGTATTTATATGATGAATTATGGAAAAATATTTGTGAGATTTAATTATTTTAATTCTTAATTCTCTTTTTTTTTATAACTCAGAAACTACTTGACCGATTTTTATGGGATTTTTTCAGTATGTAGAATTTCATCGATTATAATGTAGAAATAGGTTTTAATTAAAAATTAAAAGAATTTAAGAAGTCTAGAAAATGAATAAATGAATAAAAAAGAAAATTTAAATGAAGGAAAAAAATTGAGATTGCTCAAGGCGGGTTGAACAGCTAGTTGTATATAAGTCGATGGCATTGTTATCTCTATATATTTAATTATATAATTTATATATAAAAAAATAATTTAGATTTAACACTTGATAATTATTTTGATACTGATAATAGAATTGCGAAACCAAAGGTAAGAAATTGTTTTTTTTTTTTTTTTCAACTCTTAAAACCCCTAAGTATATAATAAAAACTGTGCGTGTATCTGTCAGACTCTGACCAGCATCCCGTTGAAATTTGGAAATTGCAAATTTTCTCTCTTATAAAGGACAGTCCAGGGGAAATCCCCAAATGGGGAGGTTATGGAAATTCCAGGAAAAATACTCAAATCCCCAAATGGGAAGGCTCAAAAAACTTGCGACTCACTTCTTAGAGTCGCCGAATAATTAGTTTTGATTATTTAAAAAAATAATACAATTCAAGTTGAAATAAATACATTTCTAAAATATTAGATAAGTTTTTTTTTGTAAATATAACCAAGCCCAAAAAAGCCCTAGTAAAATTCTGTATACATTGCAAAAACCCCATAAAAATCGGTCAAGTAGTTTCTGAGTTATACAAGAAAAAGAGAAATAGGAATTAAATCTCACAATTATTTTTCTATAATTGATCTTATAAATTAATTTCACATTTTTCTTATTTTCACGGACAATATAGTAGTTCAATTGTTTTTTTTGTGTATTATAGGCTAGTTATCGCTGCTAATTCCTTTCTTTAAATTAAAAAAAAAAAAAAATTGTTGACTCAATTTTCCGGTTGGTTAAACACTTGAAGCCTTTTTTTTTCCTAAACATTTATTTATGAATTAAAATGAATGAATCGGATATTCAACATCAAGAACACACACAGCGAGGAACATCCCGGAACCTTTAGGCCTTTTGTTGTCGAGGAACAAAAAAAAAAACCAACGACGGGATTTAAGAGGAAAAAAATAAAATTTTAATTATTAGCTAATAATTATAATTAAATAAATAAAAATAATTAATTAATTATTAAAAATTAATAATTATATTTTGTTAAGAAAAAATGGCGGCGATTGACGCCATTCACTTCGAATAGAAAATCAATCGTTTAACTCAATTACAACATACCTATATATACAAGGGCTCTGGTATGAATCGCCGAAAAAAACTCCGCCGAAAAAAATACTCGCCGAATGGAAAATCTCGCCGAAAAAAACTCGCCGAAAGCAAAATCTCGCCGAATGGAAAATCTCGCCGAAAAAAAACTCGCCGAAAAAAAACTCGCCGAAAAAAATACTCGCCGAAAAAAAACTCGCCGAATGGAAAATCTCGCCGAAAAAAAACTCGCCGAAAGCAAAATCTCGCCGAAAAAAATACTCGCCGAAAATTTTCCCGCCGAAAAAAAACTCGCCGAAAATTTTCTCGCCGAAAGGAAAATCTCGCCGAAAAAAAACTCGCCGAAAGCAAAAACTCGCCGAAAATTTTCTCGCCGAAAGCAAAATCTCGCCGAAAAAAAACTCGCCGAAAGCAAAAACTCGCCGAAAATTTTCTCGCCGAAAGCAAAATCTCGCCGAAAAACTCGCCGAAAGGAAGAACTCGCCGAAAATATTTTTTTATTTTTTATTTTATAGTTTAATGTCTTTTTCGGCATCTAAGGCCATTTAGACCCCATCCCTATTTATTTCAAATGTTTGTTATCCAATTCAAGTGAAATAAATTTGTTTCGCTTTGGACAGGACACGAACCCGGGACCCCAGCCATGTGGTTATGAGAAGCTAAACTCTTCTCTCTGAGCCACGGGTCACGGGCCTAGCCGAAAATAAATTCACAGACAAAAATAATTTTTTTTTAAATAGAAACTTTTAGCAGCCGTAAAATAATGAAATTGGTTTTTATTTTTTTAAATTTAATTCTTTTTGTTCAAAAGCAATTTTATTTAGTTGTGCGACAAATTTCGATGTTATAATTCCGAAGATCACATTGCATAGCTACGCCCATAGGCCGGGAGCAGGGGTGGATTAATGCAATTTTGTCGGGGGGGGGGGGCGTTTTTTTTTTTATTTTTTTTATTTAAGAACTTTGTCGGCATCTAAGACCCCTTTCCTATTTATTTAAATTGATTGGTAACAAATTCAATTGAAATTAAAGCCCGGAAATCATTTCTTTAGATTACTAGTTTTTATAACTTTTTGAATTTCTTCTCGGGGGGGGGGGGCGATCGCCCCCACCGCCCCCCTTTAATCCGCCCCTGACCGGGGGGGGGGGGGTAGATAGCCCCCTTCTGGCATCCTCTAGGAGGGGGCAGAGGGACGCAATATATCTACTTTTATTTCATCTTTTAAATTTAAATTCGGCGAGAAAATTTTCGGCGAGTTTTTTTTCGGCGAGATTTGTTCGGCGAGTTTGTTTTCGGCGAGAAAATTTTCGGCGAGTTTGTTTTCGGCGAGAAAATTTTCGGCGAGTTTTTTTTCGGCGAGTTTTTTTTCGGCGAGATTTTTTCGGCGAGAAAACTTTCGGCGAGAAAACTTTCGGCGAGATTTTGCTTTCGGCGAGAAAATTTTCGGCGAGTTTTTTGCTTTCGGCGAGAAAATTTCGGCGACTTTTTTCGGCGAGTTTTTACTTTCGGCGAGTTTTTTTTCGGCGAGTTTTTTCGGCGACTTTTGTTTCGGCGAGAAAATTTTCGGCGAGTTTTTTCGGCGAGTTTTTTCGGCGAGATTTTTTCGGCGAGAAACTTTCGGCGAGTTTTTGCTTTCGGCGACTTTTTTCGGCGAGTTTTTTTTCGGCGAGTTTTTTTCGGCGACTTTTGTTTCGGCGAGAAAATTTTCGGCGAGTTTTTGCTTTCGGCGACTTTTTTTCGGCGAGTTTTTTTTCGGCGAGTTTTTTCGGCGACTTTTGTTTCGGCGAGAAAATTTTCGGCGAGTTTGTTTTCGGCGAGATTGTTCGGCGAGTTTGTTTTCGGCGAGTTTGTTTTCGGCGAGAAAATTTTCGGCGAGTTTTTTTCGGCGAGATTTTTTCGGCGAGAAAACTTTCGGCGAGATTTTGCTTTCGGCGAGAAAATTTTCGGCGAGTTTTTGCTTTCGGCGACTTTTTTTTCGGCGAGTTTTTTTTTCGGCGAGTTTTTACTTTCGGCGAGTTTTTTTTCGGCGAGTTTTTTTCGGCGACTTTTGTTTCGGCGAGAAAATTTTCGGCGAGTTATACCGCCCCCATATACAAGTGTGATATATAGTTTTAATCAGAAAAATAGCACCTTTTGGAATATGCAATAAAAAAGATTAGTTAATGATTAAATATTACCCCCCTCCTACCCCACCCCATCCCTTTAATACTTGCATTATTATTTTCATAATCTAAGGGTGATTTTTATCACTTGGCCCCCTATCCCGATATTCAGCACTACTTGCCGTTGCTTGGCATTACTGATCTCGGTGGCTGTGGTCCATTTTTCTTGCTCTGACCAAAAATAATGAAATTTTTGTTATCTAATAGTTACAAATATTTCGTTAATTTTTTAATAGTATTAAATAAAAAAAAAGAAATGCACTTTTTATTTCATAATGATTTTATTTATTTTTATTGAAAATTAAAAAACCGTGGAAAGAATTTTAATTTAATATAAGGAATAAAATGAAAGTTTTAATAATTAATGATTTAATGATGAAAGTAGAATTTCCTATTCAATTTTTTTTGAGTAATCTATGACTCTCTGGAATTTAACGTTAATGATAAAAGAACATTTAATGGTGATTAGTTTGAGGGAATAATTATAAATAAAAAAAGAGAGCAGTTCTTTGTTTTGAGGTTTTTTTTGGCATCTAAGGCCATTTAGAGTGGAGCCTTGAGCTTAGGCAACCCAAATGATTAACAGTTGGTTTGGTTGACTAAGCACAACGCTCGGATATATTCTATCGACATATGTAGACACAAAAAAATCTGGCGTGACAAGCACAGAACACAAGTTTCAATTACCGAAGGTAAGAGAAAGTCGTGTGCTGTGCGACGGTCACACCAGATTTTTTCATTATAATAATCATACACGTAGAATAAAGGAAAAAAAAAACGTTAATATCTCATATGGACTAATTATTAATTAGCAAGTGAAAGGAATTGCTTCACTCTGGCTGGCCATTGGGTGCCAAACAAGTCATGGAAATTAAATCTGACTGGCTTCTTCTCATTCAAACAGAAAACGTTTGAATAAATAAAAAAAAAAAATTCCTTCACTCTCTCGACAATATTCAAAGTCATTTAGCCTACATAATTAATTCACCATACATACTAATGTTGATGCTTAGAGAGAGAGACATTAACATAATAACAAAAAAAATACAAATTTGATTTCATTTCATACAACCCAAGACTCTAATAGCGATGGTTTCTTTCAATTCGGATTTTTGGAAAAAAAAAAACGCAGCAACATGTAATTTATATGTAAAACTAGCAGCACCACCCGCTTTTGGTGGCCTCCCCCCTCCCTCCCCCTGGAACCTTCTCCAGCTGGTCTTTCCTTATTCTTGTGCTGAATTTTTTAAGAAAATTAATATAGATACTAGTCGATCCACCAGCTTGTGGCGGCATTTCTTAGTTATGAGAAGCGGGCTGGCGTCTAAACAGGGGGGCTGCTCCCCTTAGACCCCCCCAGCTGATTCGGGCCAGCCTACCACCTTTTCTTCATTATTAAAAGAAAATTATTATTACTACTATTCCAATCCAGCGCCTGCTTGAAGATTTGTTTATATTCATGGAATATATAAATGCATAGATATTTCTCTATATATTTCCTATGGGAGAAATCGTAACTTTAGGAATTAATAAATCAAAAAGTTATGGAAATTTCGGGACCCGAGTATTTTTCCTGGACTCTCCATAACGTCCTCTATAAGACTGCAAAATTTCGTTTCAAAATTACGGGAAGTTGGTCAAACAGAACGTGACATACAGACAGACAGACCGCTATTATATATAGATGGATAATGGCGGAGTGTCCGTCTGTCTGTCTGTCTGTTTTTATCCAATCCGAGCTCGGTCTCTTTAAAGAAAAAATAATAAAAATTTAATTATATAACAATTTTTATTAATTTGAATTTGAGAGATTTAATTATTAATTTAATTAATTTTTTAATTTTTTTTTTTAATATAAAAAATCTGGTATGACTGCTCGGACAGCACACAACTTTCTCTTACCTTCGGAAAAGATTTCAACAGCAAAATGAGAATCCCGAAATTCCTATAACTTTTCGAGTTATAAATTCTTAAAGTTACGAATTCTCCCATAGGAAATGTATAGAGCAATATCTATGTATTCTTTTCATTTGTGTACTCTCTGAATCTAAACAAATCCTCAATCAGGCACTGGATAAAAATATAGTAATGATATTTTTTTTGCCCTCGGGGCTTGGTGTAGGGGTTAGCGTGCTAACCTCGTAACCAAAAGTCGCGGGTTCGGACCCCAGGCGGTCCGATGATTTTATTTAAGCCATTTGGATACCAAATGGCTTAAATAAGAAATGCCTGGACCCCAAATATATGTAAGTAAAGTCTTATATGGCCTAAGTTGCCGAAAAGACTGTGTGAATGGGAAAAAAGTGTGAGTGACAAAAAAAAAGGCGAGGGTTCGCCGCTGGCGGTGGGTACTAGAATTATATATTTTTAAATGGGAACTTCAATGGTTCAAACCTAGACAATTTCCAATAAAGATTTTCATTTTCTTTTATAAAAACAATTAAATAATAACAAGTAGAAATCGCCGAGTCATGGCAGGCTTCATGAAGTCAGCACTGGGAGTAAAGAAGAATACGCCCGAATACTTGTGGAAGATGGAGCTTGACCGGAGAAGCCTACAAAATAATATCCTTCAAAATCAATTAAAATATATCTTGAAATTAATCGATATGGCCGAGGATCTATCTGCTTTCGACACCATCTTGGCAGGGCCGTTAACGTGGAACCTCTGGAGTGGATGAAGATTATTATGGAGAAGGCAACTAGGGTTTGGACACCGGTGGAAACCGAAACCGGTAAACCGGTTTTTGGCTAAATTTCAAAAACCGAGAAACCGAGTTTTTCTCGAAAAACCGAATTCGGTTTTTTTTAAATGTTTTCTTCATTAATACTTGTATTCAAATTATAAATTAGCCCGTGTTACGTGGCTCAGAGAGAAGACATTAGCTTCTAGTGGCTTGGGGTTTCGTGTTCCATTCCCGTCCCAAAAGAAAAAAATGTATTTCATTTGAATTGGTTATCAATCATTTGAAATAAAGTGAAGGGGTCTAAATGGCCTTAGGTGCCGAAAAAGACCTTAAACAAATTAAAAAAAAAAAAATTATAAATTATTTATATTTTTTTCCCTTTTTCAAATACTCCAATAATCTATATAATAATAGCGGAGTATCTGTCTGTCTGTCCGTCGACTATTTCGCTCTGTTTGACCAACTCCTTTTAGCATTGGAATGTCGAAATTTTGCAGTCTTATAGAGGACGTTATGGAGAGTCCAGAAAAAATACTCGGGTTCCGAAATTCCTACAATTTTTTGAGTTATTAATTCCTAAAGTTACGATTTCTCCCATATGAAATGTAAAGAGAAATTTTTATGTATTTTTTGTATTCTATGAAAATAAACCAATCCTCAAGCAGGCACTGGATTGGAATAGTAGTAATAATAATTTTCTTGGGTCCGGATCCCAGGCAGTCCGATGATTTTATTTAAGCCATTTGGATACCAAATGGCTTAAATAAGAATGCCTGAACCCCCCAATAGATATATTCATTAATAGCGGTTATCGTTTAAAGTCTTATATGGCCTAAGTTGTCGAGAAGTGTGAATGGGAAAAAAGTGTGAGTGTTTAAAAAAAAAAAAAATGGCGGTGCGTTCAAAATAGATTCAGATGTTGAAAAAACCGGTTTAATACCGGTTTACCGGTTTTCCGCTTTGTAAAAAACCGAAAAACCGGTTTTCAAAATTTTCCGGTTTTTTCCAAACCCTAAAGGCAACAGAAGCAGGAAGACCCCTACTTCAAGACCTGATGTCGGCAGGAGCGGGGGCCGATGTCGCTGGGGTGTTCTCTGGGATTCTTGCCACGTTGAGAGACCAGGAGACGCAAAGACTTTGGACAAGGATAAGTACATCGAGATACTGTTCGTACTACAGACTAATAAAAAGAGACGTAATGTTGGAAGACTACCTGACAAGACTGGACTTGAAAGAACATGAGAAAGGACGATGGACGGGACATCGTACATGTAGATTCTGCGACCGAGACGACGAAACTCTAGTTCACATAATGACATGTAATAAAATAAGGGGAGCTACGGGGAGGACGGGGACAGTCGAGACTGGCTACAAAAAAAAAGAGAAAAAGCTAAAAAAGACAGAGAACTGGGCGTCGGAAATAAGAAAGGAATCATTCTATATAAATAAAATAAACAAGTAGAAATCGCATGGGTGGGACATAATATTATCCCTCACTGTACGTTTAGACATCCCGTTAACACGAGAAATCCGGCACAAATTCTCACCACTCTATTCTCAAGTCAAAATGACTAAATTCATCGATAGGAGCAAATATTGTAAAAGCGATCTCTTTTTTGCCTTCTCATTGATGTTTGTGTTTGTGACAAATTCTTATGTGTGGGCGCCAAATAGGCCCTCCACTTGCTTGCTTATATATTTATCTTTACTAATGATTTTTTTGGCCTGATTTTCTCTCTCTCTCTCTATTTGTGTGTGAAATTGAAAATTAATTATCACGCTGTCATATGAGTGTCTAACTAGAGCGGAGGTGGGGGAGAGAGGGATGTTATATTTATATGAAAGCATGACCATGTTTGTGAAATCGACTAGTTAAAGCCTACAACAACAACAATAGAGACATCAATCATTGAATTATTAAATTAAATTTGATTATCGATATCTTTTCTTAACTTCATTCACTCAAACTTTCACTTTTTATGAATGGACGGACTTTTTTTTTTTGAAATATCAAAGAGATTTAAAGAAATTGGTAAGTAAGCATTAAAAAATAACTAGCTGCGTCGCCCCCTGCGGCACATCAATTTTCCAGATATTTAAAAATCCCAAAGAGCTGAAAATTGGTGGAGACCATTACAAATAAAATACCAAGAAATTTTTTTTACAGTGTAGCTTGGACTGTTGCTGATAAATAAATCAACTACTGAGGGTGCCAACAACAACATGGGACAATCACGACAAAACACCAGCCTGATGATGCACCGAAACTGTATATTTT
>JAKCPI010015002.1:0-15991 GCA_023213315.1 Euborellia annulipes | reverse complement strand
CAAACTCATACCGTAAAAATGAAAAAAATTCCTTTTATTTTTACAGGAAATTTCTAATCGAGTTCTTAATTCAAAAGAAATCCTGTAAAATCCTGACAAGGTTTCCTTTAAATTTGACAGTAAAAACCTTTAAATTCTTATTTTACCTGAGAAAAAGGCAACTCCTCCTTACCTACCTACCTACCCATTTAATTCTACTAAAGCTCGTCATTCTCTCTTAGCAGACAATAGCGACTCAGCTTGGAGTTAGGACTAGGCTAGCATTTCTTTTTCCAGATTCATTCTTGAACATTTTGAAATCCGAGTTGATATCTTCTTTAATCATATATAATTTTTTTAATTTTGAAAAAATATTTGTACTTTTTTTTTTTATTCACGGGCAACGTCTAAACTAAAATTTTTTTTGTGTCCTGTTTTTTTCTCACATATTGTGGCAAAAAACCAAGGGGTACGTCTACAAATATATTTATTATGATTTTCTATTAATAGTAATTATTTGCATTATAATACTTGGGCTTGACTTTGTAGGACTTCAATGAATACTATTTAAAAAATTATATCAGCTGTAATTGTCGAGTGGATATTTTAGAAGGTCTGTTTCATACATTAAAAGGTAAATATAATGTTAAAAACAGCAAAATGTAAAATGTTTCAAAATATTATCTATCTAATGTTTATACAAATTATTTTTTTGAATAAAAAACTTTTGCATACGTTTTAGGCTTTCGACAATAACATTAGTGGGAAAAGGGTCTTTCAGATAATTTTATTTAAGAGACAAAAGAAATCGAATACAATAGTCACCTTAGCCCAAAAGGGCTTCTGGCTGTCTTGACTCAGTTAGATGGCCGATGATGGATCACATAAGTTAAAAAATTTAGAATATAAATTTTTTGGTAGAATTACAAAAAACAAACTTTTTTTTTTTTTTCGAATACAAAATCGAAAGATCTCGTGCATCTACAAAATTTGAATAGTTCATCCTATAGTTCTTGAAAATTAACATTTCATTTTTTTTTCATATTTACTATCTAAAAAATAAATTACATATTTGTGATATTTTAATATGTTTCAAAACTTATTAATAGGCCTATTTATAAAATAAGACATCTTGATAATCTCATTTCAAAAAGTATTTATTTATATAAGTTTATGTACATTGTATAACTCGAGTTGTAATTTTTTGTAATTCAACTTGTAGAATAAAAAAACATTTTTTTTATGTTATAATTTTGGAAATTTGA
This sequence comes from Euborellia annulipes, assembly GCA_023213315.1. NCBI lineage: Eukaryota > Metazoa > Arthropoda > Insecta > Dermaptera > Anisolabididae > Euborellia > Euborellia annulipes. Next base: position 14,747 of record JAKCPI010015002.1, on the reverse strand, counting down.
ATTTTTTTACATAATTTCCTTTATACAAAGAATCCTTTTTAAAATTATAAGAAATCCTGTCAAATTGTTTTTGACAAAAAGTTGGTTTTAACTTGAATTGATTTCAATCTGCCATAGCCTAGCCGGAACTCAGATTTTAGCGTGTTGATTAATTAAAAAAATTTTTAATTATTTTTTAAATAGTATATTTGATTTTTCTCAGGTCATTCGTAAAACAATAATGCATACCTTTGACCTGAGAAAAATTAAAAAATATATTTAAAAAAATAATTAAAAAATCTCTAAATTAATCAACACGCCAAAAACCTGTGTTCCGACGAGTGTAGCTGTAGCAGATTGAAATAGATTCAAGTTAAAATTAAATGAAAAATCATTTTAAAATTACAAGAAATCCAGTAAATTTAGTTTTAACAAAATATCCTTTAAAAATTAAGGGAAATCCTGCTCAATTTCGTTTCAACAAAAATTCCTTTAAAATTTACGGTAAATACTGTCAACCTCGTTTTAACAAAATTTCCTTTTAAATTTCTAAAGGAAATCCTGTCAGTTTTTTTTAACCTGGAAAACCTTTTAAAATTATAAGATGCACCTTCAATTTCGTCTTAACAAGGTATCCCATTGAATTGACGAGAAACCTCTTTGACGCATTTTCATTACGGTTTCGGAATGAATTGAAGGGATTTCCATTGAATTTACAAGGTTTTTTTTTTTTTTTTCAGTGTAAAAGATACATAATATATAATAACATTTATTGTTAAAAGATCAATGAAAATCAAGCAAAGGCTTTAAATATTATTAGCTACCATTCTGACATCTCTTGGCAAATTTTTTGAATTACTTGATATTTGGGCATACTTTTTATGATACACAACGCCATCTTAGGGGGAAAAAACATGCGTTACACCTTCGCTCCCGAGCCCTCTTAACAATTCTTTATTCATGTATTAATATTTTCAACTTATTAATCAACAAAGAGCAATGGACCTACACAAACATTAAAAATTCTTATCATTGCCAAAAAAAAAAAAACAAGCAAGAAAATTGATCAAATAGTTTGCATCCAGAAAAGAAGAAATTCTTTTACAACGTCATCGCGCACACCTTTTTTAAGCTGCAAACAAAAATTCCTTCATATTTTCGATGGCTTTTTTTTTTTCTAAATATCATTTTCTTACTTAACGGAATTTCTATTTGCTTCAAATGCATTTTACGTATTATTTTAGAAACAAATAAAAATCGATTTTGTTTTAAATTTAGTCAAGTGAAATTTATTTTTAAAAATCTGGTGGACCCAGCACAAACTTTCTCTTACCTTCGGTAATCGAAAGTTGTGTTCTGTGCTTGTCACACCAGATTTTTGTGTCGACATATATTTAGTTCCCGACAGTATGGAACATATGAATTCAGATGCAAATTTATAAGTGTGGGAAAAAATATTTATATTTTGTTACGATGGCAACCATTTTTCCTATCTTTTCTATGGAGTACAAGAGTAAAGTGGTCTTCAGAAGATTTCAATGCCAAAATGAGAATATACATTTTAAAGAGCATCTAAAAAATAATTGATTTTTGAATTTAAAAAAAAATCGTTGGAGCAAATTTTGAGAAAATCGAAAAAAACTGAAAAGTACATCAGTAAAGTACTAGTACTCTTTGGCCGATTTTGATTAAAAGATTATTTTTCCGGTCCCGGGGGTGTTTAACTTAAATATAAAATTTCAACCTCGTAGCTCAATTCCTTCATGCTTAAAATTGAACACACACACACACACACACACACACACACACACACACACACACACACACACACACACACACACACACACACACACACACACAGACAGACCATGTCGCGAAACCACTTTTTGGATTCAGGGGACCTCAAAACGTGAAGATCCATCAAAATCTCGACATCGAATTTTTGACATGAATCCAATACTTTCTCTCTCATATATATATTCATATATACATAGGTAAGAGAAAGTAAAATCTGGTATGACACAGCCAGGGGCGCCGGAACGAATTTGAATCAGGGGGGGGGGGGGGGGGAGGGGGGGGGGCAAAAAATTTTTATTTAGAAAATTAAAATAATTTAATATGTTCAAATAGTATAAAACAAAAACAAATCTACTATAAAACTTTAAAATTTTAAATAAAATCACAATTTTAATAAAATTAAAATTTTAAAAAATTTGCTAGTGATTTTATCAAAAAAATTTTTTGGCTATATTTCTTCTATTTGAAGGAAATAAATATTTTTAATTTTCTTCTTTTAATTCAATATAAAATGTTTTTAGAAATTAGAAATATAATACAATAGGGGTCTATATAAAATATTTTGGAAAAAAAATCAATTTCTTTTAATTTTTTTTAATTTAAAAGATTTTATTTTTCAAAAAGTAAAAATGTATTATTTTTAAAAATAAATGAAATAAAAGAAGAAATTTTGCCCCCCTCTGCCCCCCTCCTATAGGATGCCAGGGGGAGGGGGCAATGTACTCTTGCCCCCCCTCCCCCAGTTCGGGCGCCTATGGACACAGCACACAACTTTCTCTTCCCTTCGGTGCTGTTCTGTGCTTGTCACACCAGATTTTTTATGAATTTACATATTTTTTTTTTTTTCAAGATGTAAAATTTTTAAAAATCCCAATGAAGTGTAAGAATAAAGTGTGCTTCAAACAATTTTTTAGAACAAAATGAGAATATACATTTTAAAGAGCATCTAAAAAATAATTGATTTATGAATTTTAATCAAAATCGTTGGAGCGAATTTTGAGAAAATCGAAAAAAAACTAAAAAAGTACATCAGTAAAGTACTTAGTACTCTTTGTCCGATTTTATTCAAAATCTTATTTCAGATGAATAGCCAACTTAAATATAAAATTTCAATTCCTTCATTCACACAAACCCATTAAAACGTGTATTTTCATTAAAACCTTAAACAATAGGTAAGAGATAAAAATTCAAATGTCCGTTATGTCTGCTTATCTCAATATGGCAAGTGAATTTTATTATTCGGCCTGTATTTTGTTTGAGAGAGACGAGAAGGCCTGCCTGCATGTAGCAGGCAGCAACCGGTTCGTGGAGTCCAGTTCAATGGATGCCTCGGAAAAGAAATAGGCCGACAGGTCACACATAACAACAGCAGGTGGTGTGGGTGGCAACAACAACAACAACAACAACAACAAGTGTTTAATCGTTCGCCTACGTACTTTCTCTCTTCTTTGAAACCACCACCACACACACAGAAAAAAAACTCATCAATCAATGGGTTGACATAATCTCAGATGAAAAAATCCGTATCTCCTTTTAGAAAAAAAAATCTGATCTAACCAGCACAAATATTCTAAATGTTTTAAATGGAATTATAGCAGTAGGTAGGGCAACAAGAAGGGAAAGTAGAAGAGTGAGTAATTAGCTCTTCAAGGTTCCATGCATCCCAACTCATCTCGAAAGGGCAAATACCGAACTCAATTTTTTTTAATAACATATATATTCTAAAAGCAGACATTCCCCCGAGTAAAATGATATATCACACTTATATGTTTGTAGTTTTATTTTAAATTTAAAATAAATATTTGCAACTGCCCTTGGAGCATCGCTAATTAAGGTTCAACAATTAAAATGCCTGATTTAAAAATATTAATTAGCTATAAGATCAACAATAAAAAAATAAAGCCAATTAAAATTCTAATTAATTAATAAATGCGAGATTTTAAAAGATTCATTAATTATTAAAATAAATAAATATTTTTTGACTTAATTAAAGCTCTCTATTAAATTGCGCAAATATTTGGATACAAATAAATAAATAAATAAACACAAAAGGGAATTTCAAGTTAATTCTAATAAAATAAACTGCAAACGTCAAATGGTTTTTATGATTATTGATTAAGGCTCTGGTGGAAAAGAGCATCTATTGATATTAGATTAAATAAATAAAATAATCTCTCTGCACTGTCAATATGTGGATTGGTTACCCTTGATGCGTATCTCATCTTGAACAAATTACCCATTGGGCATAAAATGTAAAAAAAAAAAAATTTTATAAATAGGCTTAATTGAAAAAGTAAAATTTAATATTTATTTTTTTTTTTTTTTTTTATATGAATTATTTTTATATGATTAATTATCGAATAATAATTGTGAGATTTAAATAATTTAATTTTTAAATCTTTTTTTCTTGTCTAACTCTGAAACTACTTGACGGATTTTGATGGGTTTTTTACTTTCTCGTATAGAGAAAGTTATGTAATCGTAAAAAAATTCGACTTCGAGATTTTGATGTTTCTCCACGTTTTAGACCTCCCTGAGTCCAAAAAACCATTTTTGGCATTATGTCTGTCTGTGTGTGTGTGTGTGTGTGTGTGTGTGAAACACGATTGCTTAAAAACCAAAGCAGCTGGATCGATGAAATTTGGTATATGCTCCTTACACTAAAATTGTAGATTTCTATCAACTTTTTGGAGTAAATATGTCACTTGGAAGTAGTACTTTACTTAAAAAAGTTTTTTCCAAAATTTTTTGAAATTTTCAATTTTTTTGTTATATTATGATAAAATACTTAATTTTAAAAAGTTTTTATTCTTTGACATTTTTTCGAAAACTGAATAGTTTTTGAAATAATCAAAGAAGAAATAGAAAATATTCGTTAATTTTTGATAAAAAATCAAAACAAAATCATACAGGTGTCATTAAAAAAAGGGTAAATATAAACAAATGAATTTGTCAAATGAATTTGTTTATATTTGCCCTTTTTTTAATGACACCTGTATGATTTTGTTTTGATTTTTTATCAAAATTAACGAATATTTTCTATTTCTTCTTTGATTATTTCAAAAACTATTCAGTTTTCGAAAAAATGTCAAAGAATAAAAACTTTTTAAAATAGAGTATTTTATCATAATATAACAAAAAAATTGAAAATTTCAAAATTTTTGAAAAAACTTTTTAAGTAAAGTACTACTTCCAAGTGACATATTTACTCCAAAAGTTGATAGAAATCTACAATTTTAGTGTAAGGAGCATATACCAAATTTCATCGATCCAGCTGCTTTGGTTTTTAAGCAATCGTGTTTACACACACACCACAGACGTAATTCCAAAAGAATATACGAGAAAGTCTCGGGGAAGTCAATCCCCATATTTTTTTTAATGTTTAGAGAATTTCACGGGGGTGAATTTATTTTTGAAAATACTTTTTTTGGGTGTTTAAAAATAACAAATTTAGATATTTTAAAACAGAAATAAAATTTATTAATCGATGAGAGGAGACAGGGGATCAGAAAGAGGGGGGGGGGATAAACCTAATTGGATAGGTGTACAGTCCCATAAAAGGAATCCTTTTTACTAATAATAAAAATAAAATACCAAAAAAAAAAGGTTAGAAATTAAAGATAGAGATGATTACTTGTCTAAATAATTTAAAATTCGGAAATGACATAAATTAAGAAGTCATTAAACAAAACAATGGAGTATTTATTTATTTATTTTTTGTTTCCTGCTTTTTTTTTAAATATTATTCAAAGATTTTTATCTTTATTGGAAAGAAGACTAAATGAATCCATTAAGAGAATTAATCTTCTCATTAAAAGCTAACAAATAGATAAATTCCTTTAAAAAAGGAAAAAAAAACACTTTCACACTCTATTCAAATGACTTCCGGAGAGATGAATAATTAACCCTGCCCCCCCCCCCCCCGCTCTCAAAAAAAAGAAGAAAGGAAGGCTCTAGTTACATAACCAATCCAAGAGTTAAGGAAGGTGGGGGGGGGGGGTGCAATTCCAACAGGCCCTAATCAAATGAAATTTTTTTGTTTAAAACAATTAAGATATAAATATTGGCCCAGGCATATTTATTTATACCATTAGCTATTCAAAAAATTTCTATAAAAAAAAAGAATCGCCCATTAAAATTCGTCATTTAATTTCAGAGCTCATGTGGGAATTAAAAATTAAAAATAAAATTAAATGCCACAATTTTTCTTCTACAATTGATCATATTTATTAAATTTTCAATGAGGAGAGTTTTTTTTTTTTTTTTTTTTTTTTTTTTTTTTTTTTCCGCACGAGCCGTGAATGTTTGTAAACATTGGAAAATTTTCACGCTTGTCTAATTATTCAATTTTCTTGTATTTTCGTGTTTAAAAGTCGTTTATTTTTACTAAATCGTTTACTTCTTGTTCTGTTTTAATAGTTGTATAATAAATTTTCAAGAATATTGTCGGGTAATATAAATATGAACAATCCTGGAGGGTCGCGAGCTAAGACCCTCCCAGCCAAGCTGCCAACCTCAAAAGCTGCAACATCAAGCTCAAATGCGAAGAAAGCAGAAGCCAAGCAAAAGCCACTTCTACGACGCGGGAAGTCGCCGCCCCCGCCAAAACCCGGTCAATCCTCCAGTCCCAAGGAGCAAAAAGTAAGCGCCGACGCACTATTACTAACAAAACACTAGACAATTCATTCAATTCCTGCTTGGAAAGCGATGCTTCTCTATATAATATAGACACCAGCAATCGCTTTAGCTCGCTGGAAGAAGTAAATATGGATCCTGAGGAGCCTACGGGGCCTTCTGTTAAAGCCAAAAGGCCTCCCCCGCTAGTCATTAGAAGTAAATTAGAGCAAGCCACGGTATTTTTTAAAAAGATTAGAAGCCTCGTAAAGGGCGAAGTGGAGTTTAAATGTATTGCTAGGGAAGATTATGAAAAAACACTTATAAAAACTAATGTCATTAATGAATTTAAGATAATTAAAACTTACCTTGTCCAACACAATTATCAATTTTACACATATGGCCTTGAGGAGGAAGTGCCAGTCAAAATTGTGTTAAAGGGGCTCCACAGATCGGTAACTAGTGAAGAAGTCAGAAATAGCTTACGTGATCAAGGACATGAACCGTTAGATATCATTCAGTTAACAAGAAAGGGTTCAGATATAAAAATACCTACCTTTATTTTAAAGTATGCTCCTGGGAAAGATATTAAGCCTGTTACTTCAATAAAACACCTATTCTACACAAAAATCTATTGGGAGAAATTCAAAAGCTCCCAAAGGGTACAACAATGTTATAGGTGCCAGGAAATGGGCCATATAAGTGTAAACTGCACCCTCCCTGAGAGATGCGTGCGGTGCGCCGGCCCGCACAAAAACCAGGAATGTAAATCCGACACCTTAAAGTGTGCAAACTGTAAAGGTAACCATGCAGCCAGTAACCCAGACTGTCCAGCCAGGGTTAAAACGGTGAACCTTAAACCTAAAAAGCAAACTTCAACAAAATCTATAAATTTGTCTTCATCAAACAAAGTGGAATTTCCCGATTTGCCAAATAGTCGTGGACAAGACTCTCTAGTTCAAAAGCGTACTCTTCCCAAACAAACGATAACTTACTCCCAGGCAGCACAACACTGTTTCAAAACCAATGAACAAGGTCCTGGAAACAGCTCAGAATTCACCTCTGCCCTAATGATAAATATTCTAACTAAATTTCTGAATTTGGTCATAAAGCTTATTGAAGCAAAAGACTCATCTGAGCGTAACTCGATTCTCCGGGAGGAAGGAGACACTATCTTTCGATAATGGCTACACTTCCTTACATCAATATAGTTAACTGGAACTCAAATGGCTTAAGGAACAAAATTGCAGAACTAATTCACTTCTCCAACCAGCGTAATGCCCATGTCATTCCAATTACAGAAACATTGCTCACTCCAGACCTCAGGTTGCGCATACCCGGATTCAAAATCTTCAGATCAGACGCTTCCCATCCAAAACGAGGGGTGCTTCTAGCAATAAGAAGTGACATCACTGCGTATCAACGCGCTCTTAGCGACACCGGCCACTTGGAAGCAGTAGCAGCAACTATAAGCACCCCGACTGGTCCAATTACAATAGCCTGCGTATACAACTCTCCCTCAAGATTCCGCCCACTCACTCAACGACATGTCACGTCTTTTATCATTGAAAAGGAAAACACTTAGAGTCATCGCTCAACCACCTCCTGGCACGAACAACGAGATTATCGAAGTAGGACTCGGAGTTGAACCGTTGATGGAAAATTTAGGAAAAATATCCACAAGGTTCAAGTTCAAATGCGCAAACCATGAAAATCCGCTAATAATTGTTATCTACAGGACTTGAAATTAAAAAAAAAATCTAAGAATGCCGGACTAGACCTCATTTTGTTTGAACTAATGAGAAAAATTATACAGGGACATTTTTTTTTTTTTTTTTTTTTAATTTTTTTTTTTTTAAAAAAAGAACAGAGTTTTTTGCAACTTTTCTCTGAAAGATGAAAATGGACATATGCAGAGCAGAGGCCAACACATATCAGCGCAGGATAAAAGACGGAATAGTCTGAAGCCGCGAAACAATAAATGTAAAATTACAGCGCCCTGAGCGCATATTGTAATTCTAAATGAAAGATAATAAAAATTTATTATTATTTTTTTTTTTTTTTTTTTAGGAGAGTGAAGCAGCCGAAAGATTAATTTAATACAAATAGCGACGTTTTGGTTTTTTGCGGCCTTCATCAGAATATGTGATTTTCGTTGCTTGACTCTGAAGATGACTTGCTTTCGAAATGTCGAACAAAAAAAAAATCTTGGTTTTAATAGCTGGATAATCGTTAATTGGTAAATAAAATAGCAGCTGACGTTTCGGTCTTGGTCAAGACCATCCTCAGAAGCTTGCGGGCTGTAAATATAGGCGTACAATCAATATATTCCATGAACATTCGATTTAAAGAAAAAAAAAAAAAAATTAGTATGTACAATACAATGATTGAATTACAATTTAGAAAATACAAAAAATAAGCCAATTAGTTGAGTACAGGCAATGACAGCTCTGAGGATGGTCTTGGCCAAGACCGAAACGTCAGCCTAGCGGGCCAATAAATAATTTTAGCTGCTATTCTTTTATTTACCAATTAAAAAAAAATCTTTTAGAAAATGGAGTCCAAATACTTAAAAGAATTTTTTTTTATATGAGGTAAGAGAAAGTAAAAATCCTGTTGGCATTTGTTCGTTACATAAAACGATCACTTATCTTGGATTTTATTTTGCTTACGGTATTTTTTATTTTTATAATATTAAAAAATAAATCAATCAATAAAGTGAAAATTATCCAGTGATATTTAAATGGATTATCAGAGAGAAATTCAATTGATGTTACATCAGAGAGACATTTCCGGAAAGTGCATTTAGCTGCAGGTAAATAAATTTGAAATCGTTATTTCCTTAAGGCGTTTGGTTTCGAATTTATATCTTAAAAGAAAAAGAATTGAATAGCTAATTTAAATTCAAACGCTCTCGTTATTTATGCACTGATTAATACGTCATCAACTCTAGGAATGAATAAATTAAGTAGGGAAAAAAAAATCAATCAATTTCATTCTTCTAATAATTTAAAAAAAAAAAAAAAACTGATGTCGTAATTCAAAATACATCACTAAAATAAAAAATATTTGCTCATATTATAAATAAAAAAATTTAACAGGGAATACAAAACAATAAAAAAAAATTTGCTGAGGATATTTACTTATATAGATGGCAAACGGGAGACGTTCCACATGTTGGTTTTTCAGGGCCACCCATCTGAATTTTGACAATATTTTACCGTAGGAATGGAATTATTTTGTCCATAGCTCTGTCTATCGTAATTATTTTACTCCACGAGATAAAAAGGGTAAGAATATAATTTTTTTACTTTAAAACATATAATTCTGTTTATATATTCTGAAAGAAGACGTTCTCCCGAGTAAAATGATATATCACATGTATACCGGGATCTGAAATTTGTTTAAAAAAAAAACAAAATTTATTTTGAGCTGCACTTGGAGCATCGCTAATTGGCATAAAAGGGAAAAATTAAATGAATAAACAAAAGCCAATTAAAATTTAATTTTAATCAAAGAATACGAGATTTAAATAAATTTATTAAAATCCCACAAATATTCTTCGACAATTTATTATATAAATTTTAATTTTTAGAGGTCCATAGAGTGATTTAGAGTAAAATGCAAAGTGTCCAACACATTTGAATAACGTTAGAAAATAATAATAATAAAAAAAAGAAACAATTTTCTCTCTAGATAATTGTTTTTTGTCTTAAACAGTTAACATGTTTGCAAATTTCCAACTGTAATTTGCCTATACCTACGTAATTATAGAGTAATAAACAAGACAAACATTTGAAACTTGGTGCAAATAAATAAATAAATAAATAAATAAATTTCCATTTTAATAACAATCCCAGATAAACTGATTGCTTTTTATGATGCAGGTGGGGGGGGGGGGGGGGCAAATTTCGAATTTCTTCTTTGGCTGGAAATTGTCTATTGATTGACTAGCTAGGCAGCCAGGACGAGAAATTAAACGAAATTTCATTTCAGTGGGACCTGAAGTCGACATTTCGGGTGCTAATCGCCCCCTTTCTCAGGTCGACTTGTTATTTTATTTTTAGAAAAAAAAAAAAAAACATTTCATCAAATGACACTTACTCATTAAATAGGAAAAGACAAAATCTTTTTAATTCCTTTTTTTTTGTATTTGACAATGTATATTTTATTTTAAATAACAAAATGTTGACCACGTCCTGAAGAAGGAGACGATTAGCACGCGAAACGTTGACGAGCACACTAGCTAATAAAATTACGTACTTTCTTTCTCGTCCTGGTTGCCAAACGGGTATTCCGATATTATTTCGCCGACGATTCGGGAGCGCGTCGCTGCCATCTTCAGGAAGAAATAATTGTCGCAAAAGAGAATTTCATAACATATACACAAGAACGATTAGCAACAACTCGGGCTCGGTGTAGTTGGTAGCGTGCCTGCTACCAAGGGTCGCGGGTTCAAACCCCAGGCAGTCCTATGATTTCATTTGTGGAAAAAAGTGTGAATGTTTAAAAAAAAAAAAAAAAATTATACATTATTAAATTCTCCATCTCTTTTACGACAATTATTTCTATAGAATATTTCCCATAAATGTTTTTTGCATTCAAGTCTTGTATAAACTATATAACGGCTGTAAGTTAAAAAAAAATTCAATTTTTGTTTCGTGACACTTCTAATACCCGTATTCATAGTCGTTCCTTGAGGAAGAAGGAATCCTTATATCTATACATTTAGGTATATAGGCATAAGGATTCCTTGTTGCTCAAGCAATGACTATGAATACGGGTATAAATCGCCTCTGATTGGGCTCAAATTTTAAATTTCCATCTATTTCAACCATTTACAATTTTTTGGGTGGGGGGGGGGGATCTAAAAACCTCCGAGGCCAATTTTTCTATAGAATAGGAATTTTTAGCTTGAGCACTTTATACATAAACATGAGCTTGGTTTTTTTTCTCTACCAACTATGAGAATGAGAACATTTCGGTTATTATTATTATTTTGATGATAAATATAGTAAAAAAAAAAAAAAAATTACTTTCGCCTTGACTTCTCTCTATTGTCAATTGGGTATAATTAAATCTATTAAATCAATTTACCGGAAAGAATTCAGGTCAAACGCTCTGCTCTGCTCTTCACTCGCTCACATGAGCCTATTGACGTTAAAAAAAAAATAAATAAAGAAAAAGAAAGGGGTCTCCTGATCTAAACGTCCTGTGACGTAAATGTTGAAGAAGTTTTTTTGAATCATTTATCATCATCTAGAAACAAAACGTTCTTGGGGTAAAAATATTTGAAAGAAATTACAAACTAGCTGCGTAACCCGGCTTTCCTCTACCATTACTTCTTTAATTCATAACTTCAAAACGTTAATATTTATTTAAAAGAAAGTTTAAACCATCGCTAAAAAGAAATTCGTAAAATTCGTGAAAGACACCCCGTGAAAATCCGTTAAGTAGTTTCGGAGTTATAAGGGAAAAAGAGAGATAGCGCTTATACTTGCGTTAAAGTATCAAGATGTATACAAATGTAAATTATATATTTATGTAAATATCGCCCTTGACTTATATACAGAACTAGCTGCTCAATCCGCGTTCAGCGCTCTCATTTAACAAAATAAATCTTTTCCCTTCCCAATTTATAATAAAAGATTTTATTCATTTATAATAACTTTTTATTTTTAATTTTCTATAATCCCTAATTGAGTTTTTAAAATAAAAGCTACTCTTAAATTACTCTCGTTGAAATTCTTTACAAATTGAAAAAAATCCCATAAAAATCGGTTAAGTAGTTTGTGAGTTATAAAGAAAAAGAGAATTAAGATTTAAAATAATTAAATGCCTTCAATTATTATTCGATAATTAATCTTATAAATAGATTAAATTTTAATTTAATTTTTGTTAAAGAAGAAATTTAATTGGAATAAAAATATAAAAATCTCAAGCAATTAATTAATTAATAACGATAAAAGGATGCATTCCATTTATTTACTTTTTAGGAGTAAAATCGTGACTGCAAATTCACAATAACTTGTTTATAAAGATATATCGCAATTGGGAAAGCAGAATGAATTTATAAAAATCTGTATAAGTGTAAATTCCAAGTTGGTGGCAGTTTAAAGGAAGCAAAAGGTCAAATGGGCCTGAGAAGGAAATAGGAAGTTGTTAAATGCCTGGGGGGAGATTTGCAAGATGGAAAACAGGTCCTCAGAGCCAGCGAAAATATTTAACAAGTTTTTTTTTTAATATGTACTTGGCGCCAGTAGATTACTTGCATGCCATCAAGAAGAGTTAAATGTTTTATTATAAGGTATTTATATGATGAATTATGGAAAAATATTTGTGAGATTTAATTATTTTAATTCTTAATTCTCTTTTTTTTTTTATAACTCAGAAACTACTTGACCGATTTTTATGGGATTTTTTTCAGTATGTAGAATTTCATCGATTATAATGTAGAAATAGGTTTTAATAAAAAATTAAAGTTAATTGTAAGAAGCCTAGAAAATGAATAAATGAATAAAAAAGAAAATTTAAATGAAGGAAAAAAAAATTAAGATTGCTCAAGGCGGGCTGAACAGCTAGGCTGTGGGGAGTATAAGTCGATGGCACTGTCACCTCGATATATTTAATTATATAAATTATATATAAAAAAATAATTTAGATTTAACACTTCGACAATTATTTTGATACCGATAATAGAATTGCGAAACCAAAGGTAAGAAATTGTTTTTTTTTTTTTTTCAACTCTTAAAACCCCCTAAGTATATAATAAAAACTGTGCGTGTATCTGTCAGACTCTGACCAGCATCCCGCTGAAATTTGGAAAATTGAAAATTTTCTCTCTTGGTAAAGCGACAGTCCAGGGGAAATCCCCAAATGGGGAGTGGCTACGGAAATTCCAGGAAAAATAACGCCAAATCCCCAAATGGGAAGGCTCAGAAAACTTGCGACTCACTTCTGAGAGTCGCCGAATAATTAGTTTTGATTATTTAAAAATAATACAATTCAAGTTGAAATAAATACATTTCTAAAATATTAGATAAGTTTTTTTGTAAATATAAATCCAATCCCAAAAAAGCCCTAGTAAAATTCTGTATACATTGCAAAAACCCACATAAAAATCGGTCAAGTAGTTTCAGAGTTATACAAGAAAAAGAGAAATAGGAATTAAATCTCACAATTATTTTTCTATAATTGATCTTATAAATTAATTTCACATTTTTCTTATTTTCACGGACAATATAGTAGTTCAATTGTTTTTTTGTGTATTATAGGCTAGTTATCGCTGCTAATTCCTTTCTTTTAAATTAAAAAAAAAAAAAATTGTTGACTCAATTTTCCGGTTGGTTAAACACTTGAAGCCTTTTTTTTTCCTAAACATTTATTTATGAATTAAAATGAATGAATCGGATATTCAACATCAAGAACACACACAGCGAGGAACATCCCGGAACCTTTAGGCCTTTTGTTGTCGAGGAACAAAAAAAAAAACCAACGACGGGATTTAAGAGGAAAAAAATAAAAATTTTAATTATTAGCTAATAATTATAATTAAATAAATAAAAATAATTAATTAATTATTAAAAATTAATAATTATATTTTGTTAAGAAAAAATGGCGGCGGATTGACGCCATTCACTTCGAATAGAAAATCAATCGTTTAACTCAATTAAGCAACATACATATATATACAAGGGCTCAAGTATGAATCGCCGAAAAAAAACTCGCCGAAAATTTTTCCCCGCCGAAAAAAAACTCGCCGAATGGAAAACTCGCCGAAAAAAACTCGCCGAGAATTTTCTCGCCGAAAAAAATCTCGCCGAAAGGAAAAACTCGCCGAAAATTTTCCGCCGAAAAAATCCTGCCGAATGGAAAAAATCCGCCGAAAAAATTGCCGAAAATTTTCTCGCCGAAAAAAAAAACTCGCCGAAAATTTTCCCGCCAAAAAAATCCTCGCCGGAAAATTTTCTGCCGAAAAAATCGCCGAAAGGAAAATCTCGCCGAAAACTCGCCGAAAATTTTTCTCGCTCGAAAGGAAGAACTCGCCGGAAAAATATTTTTTTATTTTTTTTATTTATAAAGTTTAATGTCTTTTTCGGCATCTAAGGCCATTTAGACCCCATCTCTTATTTATTTCAAATGTTTGTTATCCAATTCAAGTGAAATAAATTTGTTTCGCTGCTTGGACAGGACACGAACCCGGGACCCCACATGTGGTTATGAGAAGCTAAACTCTTCTCTCTGAGCCACGGGTCACGGAGCCTAGCCGAAAAATAAATTCACAGACAAAAATAATTTTTTTTTTAAATAGAAACTTTTAGCAGCCGTAAAATAATGAAATTGGTTTTTATTTTTTT
>JAKCPI010015001.1:0-10166 GCA_023213315.1 Euborellia annulipes | reverse complement strand
TACAGTATTATATTTTTGCAACCCCTGGCTCCATCAGTACAGAATATATTGTAGATTTTTTATTGTAGATCGTTGTAAGGAAGATCAATTTATTATAAAGACCATCCAAAATTAAATAATTTTGCGTAGATGTTTGTAGATATTTCAGATCCAGTGAGATGGAATCACCCTTAGTACAAGCAACAGATGTTTTGCAAATGGTTAAAATTTACCCGTCCAATATGACAAAACAGCATTCCATTAATTCAAATTTTATAATCAAATATTTACAAATAAACTGATAATTAGGGCTCGGATTTCGCCCTATTTGCCTTTTTTAATTTTTGGCTTAAAATTTAGGCCAATATGATATGTATACGTTTCATGAAATTCTGAATAAAATAAGAGGCATTTGTTAGTGCCTATAATGCCTATTTTGGCCGATTTTGGGTTTTAGTGCCTATTTCATCTATGAATGCCTTTTTTAGTGCCTATTTTAAGTTCAAATAGCCAATTGCAATTTTTTACGAGCTATACTTAGCCTAAATTTAAAATTTTTTGAATTACCAAGAAAAATATTTCAAGAGGGGGGGGTAAAGGGGGTAATTACTCCCCCCCCCCGAGATTTGAAAAAAAAATACTTTTTTTCGAAAAAAAAAAAAATTATTTTTAATGTAAAAATTTTTAAAAATAGAACTTAAAAATTTGATTTGTATTTATATTCTGGCAAACAAGTACAGAATGCGCCTTTACAAATTACCGAAACTAAGAAAAAATTGTGTGCTGTGCGACCAGTCACACCAGATTACCAAAAATAAGACATCAATTTTTTAAATTTTTTTATATTATTTCTTAGCTCCAATAGTTTTATTGACAATAATTAATTTTCTAGAATTTAACAATATTAGCATTTAAGTTGTGAATTTTGTGATGTAAGTATATGGAGCTGTGAATTTTATTAATTCCTA
Organism: Euborellia annulipes; assembly: GCA_023213315.1. Lineage (NCBI taxonomy): Eukaryota > Metazoa > Arthropoda > Insecta > Dermaptera > Anisolabididae > Euborellia > Euborellia annulipes. The sequence goes on along the minus strand of JAKCPI010015001.1, from coordinate 9,219 downwards.
GGGCTGTATGGGCTGTGACCTTAAGGCCTAAAAGATAAAAAAAAAAATATATTATTTCTTAATTTCTGCCTTTTAAGTGCCTATTTTTACAATAAATGCCTTTTTAAGTGCCTATTTTAATAATTTTTAGTGCTTAGTTGCCTGCCTATTTTAAAGATTTTTAGTGCCTATAAATCCGAGCCCTACTGATAATACGCAAAATTATTCAATTTTTGGCCGACGTTCCTTAGAAAAGATTGAAATTTATATTGTAGTTCGTTAGCGAGCCTTCCTTGTCCGGTGTTACTATTGCATGGAGAGAGAAGAGGAAGGCAAGCATTTTCCCCTCCCTGTTGCTCTCCTCTCTCCATACAAATAATTATAACATCAGACGAAGGAAGGGCTGCCTGAACTGAGAATAGCCAATGTTATTTTATCTGAGAAGTATTATACTGTATGTACATTAGTTCTTGTATTGCATGCTCATCAGTCTATCAGGGACTTCATTTAGGGGGCAGATCGAAACTATGCCAAAATATTTCTCTAATTGCACACAATTAGTGATAATAAATTCGCATTGATATTTCATATATCCTCTAATGTTTTCGTTTGGTTGTTTTTATTCCACATTATTGTCCTGAGGGTAGGGGTCGATTTCTAATTCTTCTCAATATTCCTTTCAAAAGCGCCTAGGACAGATGGTATAGATAAATTTGTTTATGATGTCAACCTTTAGCAGCTGTTTTATTTTTTACTATGAAATCACATCAAATATTTATTATATTAATCATAAACCATTATATATATTTTAGGTTCTTCGTATTAACACAAAATATAATGTAATTTGGGTGCAAGGGAAAGGCATTCCTGGAGACACAAATTCCATAGTTCGAATCAGAGATACTTTATTGCCAAATAAGTAAGTACTTTTTATAATTTTATTTTTTTATATTTATAAATAATAAAAATGAATTATTTTTAGGAAATTCAAAGAAAAGCCTGACAATTTCCCTACTTACTTCCCAGAAGAACATGAAGAGCCTCTTCCTGAAGAAATTGTCCTGGATAAAATGCACTGCTTTTCTGACCCAACTATTGAATTTACAGATGATAAATGATTATTTTTAATTAGATAAAATTTATGTACATTTTTGTAAAGTAAAATTTTCTAATATTTTATCCATTGTATTTTATTTTGGTGTGATTCGATTTCCCTAAGGGGTCGTCCACATATTACGTAACGCGTTAGGGGGGAGGGGTCTGGACAAAACGTTACTAATTGTGACATGGGGGGCCCGGTGGGTTCCTCTAATTGTGACATAACAATTCAAAGTTGAATTTACAAAATTTTTTGAAAAGAAAAAAAAAAGGTTGAATGATTTGAACAGGAAAAATGGAGTGATTATTTGAGTCACGAGGGAAAATTTACTTTAAAAAAAAAAGAAAATTGATATGAATTTTGTATAAGAAATTTTTTTCGGGGAGTGGGGGGTAGTTCTATGTAGTGACATAATTGTAGGGGGGTTTGTATGTGACTAACTGTGACATGCGGGGCGAGGGGGGGGGGGGGACTAGAAAATCGTCAAAAAGGGCGTTACGAAATATGTGGACGATCCCTAATCTATTTTTGATTTTATATGCGGAGGTAATCCCAGTCGAATTTTTGACATGAATCCAATGCTTTAGAAAGTAAAAATTTGGTGTGACTAGTCGCACAGCACACAACTCTTACCAAAGGTAAGAGAAAGTTGTGATCAGTGCTTGTCACACCAGATTTTTTTTGTGTCGAGATATTTTTATTTTCCACCGATAAATTAGATTTCAAGATTTTAGGAGGGGGGGGGGGAGGGGGGGGGGGGGGGGGGAGGGGTCTGGAGTCAGGAGGAGTGACTGAATGTATAATGAGTCGTGAGGAGGTTGAAGGCAGCCAAAAGCAATAAAGAACAAATATATTTATCTTTAGCTTTATTTCACACTCTTGTCGACGTTTTGGTCGATATTCCGGCCTTCATCAGGACAAAGTGCTGTTTGCCTCGAGCTGCCAAGAGCCTCTATGAGCCGGAATATAGGCCGAAACGTCGACAAGAGTGTGAAATAAAGCTAAAGATAAATATATGTTTTCTTTATTGCTTTTGGCTGCCTTGAACCTAGAATTCAAGATATAAAATTTATAACTTCTGTATGGGAAAATATTTATATTATTATACCATAGCAACCATTTCTCCTATCTTTCCTATGAAGTACAAGAGTAAAGTGTGCTTCACAAGATTTCAAGGGCAAAATGAGAATATACATTTTAAAGAACATCTAAAAAATAATCGATTTTTAAATTTTAATCAAAATCGTTGGAGCGAATTTTGAGAAAATCGAAAAAAAAAACTGAAAAAGTCCAGATTTGAATCGAGAAGATATCACGCTCCTTAACAAATTTTGGATTAAGCATACACAATGTAATGAGCACCTCTAGAGATTTTCCTTCAATGATACTCCTCCATTGGGTTCCTGTTCTACAACATTCGCCACCACTGAGCATTTAATATTCTTCTGTCCACTCTACACAGGAAAAAGGAAAATATTATTGAAAGAAATAGAGCCACATTTTCGAGACCCTCCGACCTGGGCGTAACTAGAGAATTTGGCTGGGGGGCATGGGACCAACTATTCTCCGAAGGGCCTGGAAAGCCCCATATTTTCTCAATTTTTCTTGCGGCAAGGAGCCTTCTGGGAGGCCATGCCCTCCCCGGCACTCTCCTAGTTACGCCCATGCCTCTCCCTCCCATAACGCGTTACGTAATATGTGGACAACCCCTAACGCAGTGGTTCCCAACCTTTTGAAGTTCCCCCCCCCCGCCCCCCCCCCCCCCCCCCCCCCCGGCCCCCCCCCCGGGGCCCAAAAAAAAATTTTGGGGAAATTCCAAAATCCCCGGGCGGCAATTTCTTCCGCGGGCGGCAAAAATAAAAAATTTTATGTCTCTAAAAAAAAGGTAAAATATTTTTTCGAAAAATTTTTGAGATCAGGGAAAATTTTTACCCCCCCCCCCAAAAAAAAAAAAAAATTCAATATAGGGCACCCTCTTCTAGTGCCGCCCCAGGCCTCCAACTGCCTCGGTACGCCTCTGCACACATTCACAGTCTTTTCGGTAACTCAGGCCATATAAGACTTTTTACGATATCCGTTATTGATAAATATACATATATGGGGTTCAGGCATTCTTATTTAAGCCATTTGGTATCCAACTGGCTTAAATAAAATCATCGGACTGCCTGGGGTATACGAGGTTAGCACGCTAACCTCTACACCAAGCCCCGAGGGCAAAAAAAACTGTTTGGAAATTTTATATACAGATAAAAGGGAAAATTTCAGAGAATATAGAACGATGATCCTTTTTACTATCATTTGATTGGTTGAACGGATGGTTAGATTAAAGAAAAAATATATTCTTAATTATTCAATTTTAGTTCCATGTGAATATTCTCTAGGAAATTCTAAACTCATTACAAAAAATCCGATGCGAATTGGATGCGCGGTTTCCGAGTTATAGACAATTGATTTATCAAGATTTTATTCATTCCCAATGTTAATTATTTCCGGGCTCTTAAATTGACCAAAGGAGGGGAGGGCGGCGAGTTGCAGGCTCCCCCACCCCTCTGCTCTGATTGTCGCCAGGCGCCCTCCCCTCGTTTCTAAGAAATATTATTTCTCTTTTTAAAAATAATTATTTAATTACAGCTACTAAATTAAATTTTTTTTTTTGACATTTGGAAGAATTATAAAAATTGAACGAGAAAAAAAAAATTAATTAAGCAGTCAGAGAATATTGTCAAATAAATGATAGTTATATATTTAGTTAGATGTAAAATCTTTCAATTCTTCATCATCACATTTGAACACAAGCGATATTTCGATCTTGTATTACTCTAGGGTAGTTAAATATCAAAGTGTAAAATTTAATTTAGATGAAATGATTTGAGTACTTCAAACAATTTTCACAATCACCTATCTTTCATATGAAGAACAAGAGTAAAGTGGTCTTCAGAAGATTTCAACGGCAAAATGAGAATATACATTTTAAAGAGTATCTAAAAAATAATTGATTTATTAATTTAAAAAAAAAAATCGTTAGAGCGAATTTTGAGAAAATCGAAAAAAACTGAAAAACTACATCAGTAAAGTACTAGTACTTTTTGGCTGATTTTGATTAAAAGCTTATTTCCACGCCTCAGGGGGGGGTGTCTAACTTAAATATAAAATTTCACCCTCCTAGCTCAATTCCTTCATGCTTAAAATTGAACACACATAGGCAAGAGAATGTAAAAATCTGGTGTGACTGGCGCACAGCACACAACTTTCTCTTACCTTCGGTAATCGAAAGTTGTGTTCTGTGCTTGTCACACCAGATTTTTTGTGTCGAAATATATTTAGTTTCCGCCAATATATTAGAAATTTAAGATGTCAAAATTATAAACATGGCAAAATATTTATATTTTGTTACCATGGCAACCATTTCTCCTATCTTCCCTATGAAATACAAGAGTAAAGTGTGCTTCAAACAATTTTGAGGGCAAAACGAGAATATACATTTGAAAGAGCATCTAAAAAATAATTGATTTTTGAATTTTAATCAAAATCGTTAGAGCGAATTTTGAGAAAATCGAAAAAAACTGAAAAAGTACATCAGTAAAGTACTAGTACTCTTTGGCCGATTTTGATTAAAAGCTTATTTTTCCGGTCCCGGGAGGTATTTAACTTAAATATAAAATTTCAACCTCCTAGCTCAATTCCTTCATGCTTAAAATTGAACACACACACACACACAGACACACAGACAGACAGACAGACCATGTCGCGAAAACCACTTTTTTGGATTCAGGGGACCTCAAAACGTAAAGATCCATCAAAATCTCGACATCGAATTTTTGACATGAATCCAATACTTTCTCTCTCTATATATATTACATATATATAGAGGTAAGAGAAAGTAAAAATAGAGGGGCCGTGAGATATTTATTTGGTTCCCAACGGGGCCGCGACTCAAAAAGTTTAACAAGCACTCAACTAAAAGTCTAAAGGAATGGATTTTATTATTTAATATATTTATGAGAAAAATAAGCATCTCTTTGATTGAAGACAAAATATTTTGAAATTTTATTTTTTCTCAAAGGATTAAATTCTTTATAGATAAATATGCAGTTTTTTATTCTTATAGTTAAAAAAAAGTTTCGAATAAAATTTTATAAAAGCATAAAAAGATGAAATCAATCAATTCGGCATTTATTTCAAATGATGGGAGAGCATCGATTTGTTTTTTCTAATTCGATCGGCGCCCAGAGCGCAGCCAGTGAGCCTCGCTTCACTCTCGTCTAGGCTTTTCTTCACGCGCACATTCGCTTTTCAAAAAGTTGCTATATCTCTCTTATTTTTTGTTGGATTTGAGGCAAAATGCAAAACTGGTCTTTTCAATCAATTATAAAGCTATAGACATGTTTTTATTTAACTACGACCACATAAAATGGGGGTTTATTGATGACACTCACGACTTCTAACGTCAACTCCCGCCTTTATTTTCTAATTATCCTATTTTATTGTTTTTTAATTAAATAAACACATTCAGGCCTTGATATTGATTGAATAACTTAGTATATAAAATATTCAAGCAAAAACAATCAAATTTTAATCTCAAAACGTTCTAAAAATGATTAAAAATTCTAAATTTATTTTGACATATTAATTTTTACTTTCTCTTAAAATTCAAAAATCAATTATTTTTTTGATGCTGTTCTCATTTTGCTTTCAAAATTGTTTGAAGACCACCATGGGCGTAACTAGAGAATTTGGCTGGGGGGGGGGGCATGGGACCAGCTATCCTCCGGTGGGCCTGGAAAGCCCCATATTTTCTCAATTTTTCTTAGGGTATGGAGATTTCTGAGAGGGGGGGGCACGAGCCTTCTGGCCCCCGGCACCCCCTAGTTACGCCCATGCCCCTTGGCCTAGAAATTTTATATACAGATAGGTAAAAATTATAGATCTCATCTTTTTTGTTGAACAGAGATGGTGAGATATAATAAAAAAATTTATTTTTAAATATTCAATTTTAATTTCATGTGAATATATTCTTCAAGAAATTTTTAAAATCATTACAAAAAATCCGATGCAAATCGGATTTGTGGTTTTTGAGTTCTAGACGGTTGATTTATCAAAGTTTTTAATCGTTTCTAAGGTTGATTGGTTCGGCCTCTTAATTTGTCCAAAGAAGGGGAGGTGCATGGGTGAAGGATTATAAAAATTGAAAGAGAAAAATAATCTGGTGTGATTAACGCACAGCACACAACTTTCTCTTACCATTAATAATTGAAAGGTGTTCTGTGCTTTTCACGCCAGATTTTTTTGTGTCAGACGACGATCTGATAATATACCTTTTAAAAAGCATCTAAAAAAATAAATGATTTTTGAATTTTATCATATTGTGATAAATTACTCCATTTTAAAAAGTTTTTTTCTTTGCAGTGGCGTACCGAGGGGCGGTCCGCCCCAGGCCCCCATATATTTATAAAAAAAAAATTTAATGAAAATTTCCCTTTGAAAGGCCCCGAGGCCCTCAGGGCCCATGTAAAAACAAAATTTAATGAAAATTTCTCTTTGAGAGGCCTCGGGCCCTCAGGGCTCAAGTAAAAACAAAATTTAATAAAAATTTCCCTTTGAGATGCCCCGGGGCCCTCAGGGCTCAAGTAAAAACAAAATTTAATAAAAATTTCTCTTTGAGGCCCCGGGGCCCTTGGGGTTCAGGGATATACGGTATTTTTTAAAAAATATTTTTGTGTATGGAGGAGAAGGATATTTAAAGATGAGGCCCCCCAAAAAAAATTTAATATAAGGCCCCCTCTTCTAGTTCCGCCCCAGGCCCCCAACTGCCTCGGTACGCCTCTGATTCTTTGACATTTTTTCAAAAACTGAATAGATTTTTAGTTATCGAAAGTAATTATTAAAATAATTTCTTTGTTTAATATTTTTTTTTTTTTAATTTGTTGAGTATAAAAAAAAATAACTTTTTTAAATTAATAATGAAAATAAATTAAATTCAATAGCTTCTGAGAAAAGGCAGAAAAAAATAGAGAAAATTCGGGTTAAGCAAGACTAAGAACTGCTGGACCGTGGATAGGTGACCCGCTGAGTGTTGAGTCTCTCACCTGCTGGAAGCCATTTTATTTAATTCCCCAAAAGTCAAATGATCTTAGAGGCCGAAATATAAATTGAAAATACAATTAACTTTAACACCCGTCTCAGGAAGAAAAATAAATAAATCCCACCTCAATAATCAATCAAAAGTTAGAATATTATTTATTTCCTTTATTAAAATTTTTTTATTTCATATTCATTTTTTTTAAATTATTTAATTTGCTTTTTTCTTCTAATTTGATGAATATAAAAAAAAAAAAAAAAAACAAATAGTTTTATTTTTATTTCTGTCTTTTATAGCTTCTAAGAAAAGATGACGTCACGCGCATTGTTTGGAATCCGGTTTGTGTGCACCAAGAGCGGAGACTCAGCATCTTTAAGCGACTCTCTCCATCTCACTCGCACTCATTACCTTCGCTGTCTTTCTATTCAAATGGCATTCAACAGGCTCTTATTGACCAAAATATTTGAATTTTTGCTTTTTCGAGGAGGGGGACGCCTTTTAGGCCCCCTCCCCCTTTAGGTTGTCCCCTTCGTGATATTTATACTAATTTTATGAAATTTGTTTGATTAAATTAAAGATTATTTCATTTTAACAAAAGGGTTTATAGAATGGACACCAGGTGGCAGCACTTGCCGGCGGTGCCTTGGAATTATGCATATCATTTGCTTGCAAGGCTCTCTGTCTTTATTCAATTCGAGTTCCCTAATAACAATTTTTATTATTTTTCCTTAGAGAGATTCAATTATATTAGAGAATTTTAATCTAAAAAGTAAAAGATTTAAATTCTGTTACCAAGGCAACCATTTCACCTATCTTTCCTATGAAGAACAAGAGTAAAGTGGTCTTCAGAAGATTTCAACGGCAAAATGAGAATATACATTTTAAAGAGCATCTAAAAAATAATTGATTTATTAATTAAAAAAAAAAATCGTTAGAGCGAATTTTGAGAAAATCGAAAAAAACTGAAAAACTACATCAGTAAAGTACTAGTACTTTTTGACTGATTTTGATTAAAAGCTTATTTCCACGCCTCAGGGGGGTGTCTAACTTAAATATAAAATTTCACCCTCCTAGCTCAATTCCTTCATGCTTAAAATTGAACACACATAGGCAAGAGAATGTAAAAATAGAGGGGCCGTGAGATATTTATTTGGTTCTCAACGGGGCCGCGACTCAAAAAGTTTAACAAGCACTGAACTAAAGGTCTAAAGGGATGGATTTTATTATTTAATATATTTATGAGAAATAAGCATCTCTTTGATTGAAGACAAAATATTTTGAAATTTTATTTTTTCTCAAAGGATTGAATTCTTTATAGATAAATATGCAGTCTTTTATTCTTATAGTTAAAAAAAGTTTCGAATAAAATATTATAAAAGCATAAAAAGATGAAATCAATCAATTAGGCAATTATTTCAAATGCTGGGAGAGCATCGATTTGTTTTTTCTAATTCGATCGGCGCCCAGAGTGCAGCCAGGGAGCCTCGCTTCACTCTCGTCTAGGCTTTTCTTCTCGCGCACATTCGCTTTTCAAAAAGTCGCTCTATCTCTCTTATTTTTCGTTGGATTTGTGGAAAAATGCAAAACTGGTCTTTTCAATCAATTATAAAGCTATAGACATTTTTTTATTTAACTACGCCCACATAAAATGGGGGTTTATTAATTGCCTTTGACATCTTCAAATTTTAACTGCCTCTTTCATTTTCTATTATCCTAATTTATTGTTTTTTAATTAAATAAACACATTTAGGCCTTGATATTGATTGAATAACTTAATATATAAAATATTCAAGCAAAAACAATGAAATTTTAGTCTCAAAACGTTCTGAAAATGATTAAAAATCGATTTTCCAAATTTATTTTGACATATAAATTTTTACTTTCTCTTAAAATCAGACTTTTTTTTTTTTTTAAACATTCACACTTTTTTCTCATTCACACTCACACTCACACACACATTCACTCTGTCTTTTCGGCAACTCAGGCCATATAAGACATTTACGATAACCGTTATTGATTTAATATACATATATGGGGTCCAGGCATTCTTATTTAAGCCATT
>JAKCPI010015000.1:0-15313 GCA_023213315.1 Euborellia annulipes | reverse complement strand
ATATAAAATTTCATCCTCGTAGCTCAATTCCTTCATGCTTAAAATTGAACACACACACACACACACACACACACACCCACCCACCCACACGACAGACCATGTCGCGAAAACCACTTTTTGGATTCAGGGGACCTCAAAACGTGAAGATCCATCAAAATCTCGACATCGAATTTTTGACATGAATCCAATACTTTCTCTCTATATATATATATATTACATATATACATAGGTAAGAGAAAGTAAAAAAGTACATCAGTAAAGTACTAGTAATTTTTGTTAAAAAGTCTCGTATCATGTCCCAGGGAGTATTTAAATAAATAAATAAATAATTTTATTGAGACTCTCAACAGAGGTGACTCCAATTACAGAGAGAATAAAGGGGGGGGGGGGGAAGAAGAGAACAGGAACAACAATCTTTTACAATTCAAATTCAATACAAAATTAACAATAAAATCATAATTGATCATTAAGGTCAGACTCTCTGCTGCCATATTCTGATACCATACGAAAGACTGGACTTTTTTCCGGCATTCTGATTCTAGCACGCGGCAAATAAAAAAAGTGATCCAGACCTCGAGGCAAACGCTGGGACTTTGAAACCTATTTTGGCCAGTAATTCACTGCAGTCCCAGCGCCCCTCCAAGAGGTTCTGGAGATTCCTTAGGAACTTAACTTAGAACTTAAATATAAAATTTCAACCTCATAGCTCTTTTCGTTCTTGAGATATTTTGGTCATAATCAGACAGACAGACTTCTACTCTGGGATGTCTTAATACGTGAATCTCGACAAATACTTTCACTCTCTCTCTCTATATATATATAGGTAAGAGAAACTTAGCAACTTGGAGGGAAAAATTAAAAAAGAAATCAACATGCATAATTGTTTAATAAATAGTATCTATATATACCTGCATATATCGATTGTGGGGGGTCAAAAGTTCAAAAGAATATTGATAGAAAAAAAAAATAATCAGCGAGAGAGAGAGAGAGAAAGAGAGAGAGAGAGAGAGAGAGAGAGAGAGAGAGAGAGAGAGAGAGAGAGAGAGTGAAATAGAGACATGCAAAATTTCAACATAAACATGTTCAGTTTATGTTAATTAAGAGGAATTAAATAAAAAGAAGACAAAAAAACAAAAATAAAAGTGAAATATGAAATTGCATTGCAAGATAAAATAGAAAGTTACATAAATTTTTAAATTCTAATTTACATATACAGTATGTGTTTTGTTTAAAATAACATTGAAACTTAGATTCTCGTTTGAAAACATTTTGTTAATTAATAACGCCTTGGGGTTCATCTCAAGGTGTGAATGGATATTGGGTTTGTTCATTCTTTTTAGATAATATTATTTCATAAAACTGAAAGACGTAATTGAATTAATTATTAAGTCAAAGGAAGTATTAAAAAATATTATTCATGTTCTTAATCAATTAAATGAGATATTCATAAGAGTCTTATGCCGGGTTGCAAGAACACAGTTCTGTAAATATTTAAAAGTCTGTTAGTAAACATCGCTTTGGGCTTTAAAATTATAGGCTGTTGCTAAAGCAACTTTAAAGGAACCGTTAATATTAAGATATATAGATAGATGCAAAACGATTGGGCCACCCAAAATGACAGCTCTCTATGTAGTTGGCCATTTGACCGCAAGAGCGCATTGTCAAATTGTATAATTTTTAATAGTACCAAAATTATAAAATAAATAAAAATAGTAATTATAATTGTATTCTTTAAATTTTAATTGTTAATATTAGGTTACAAAACAAAAAATGTTTAAATATTTAAATATCGTAAAAAAAAATAATAAATACGTTGGTAGCTCTGACTGTCAGATGTTAAATTATAAAGAAACTGGGAATATACTATAACCTCACTTTTTCTCTTCGTTAGATGAATATCTATAATAATTAATAATAGGGCCCATAACGTCCTTTATAAGACTGCAAAATTTCGTTTCAAAATTCCAATAGGAAGTTGGTCAAATAGAGCGTGACAGACGGACAGACCGCTATTATATATATATAGATTCTCACGTTTATAAATTTTACATCTTCTAATACTGGTATATCGGCAGAAACTAAATATATCTCGACACAAACAATCTGGTGTGACAAGCACAGAAAACAATCTTTTTTTACCAAAGGTAAGAGAAAGTTGTGTGCTGTGCGGACAATCACACCAGATTTTTTTTAGATCTAATTGACCAGAGAGGTGAGTTTTGTCACACCTGATGTTTTTTTTTTCCCCATTTCATTCATTTATCTATTTTTATACAAGAGATGACAATTAAAAAAAAAAAAAAATTCAATTATGATTAAATAACCAAATCCAAATGGACCATTGAAATGTTTTTTTTTCTCTCTCATATTATATTTTTTTTTTTATTAATGATGAATCCATTCATAATCATCCATAAATTATTATTATTATTGCAAATGATGATACACAAAACAATAAAAAAAAAAAAAAACGAAGCTATAGTAGGTATATCATTTCATTCCAAAGGAAAAATTCAAAATCTGCCTCACTAGCCGTAAGGGAATTTTTTTTTTTTTTTTTTTACAAAAAATAGTTTATTTTTTTTGAAAGATTCTGAAAGTAGACCTTCTCCCGAGTAAAATGATATATCACACTTGTATTTTAATTTTGTATGCGCTTTGATAAAAAGAGTTATTTTAAGTTGCACTTGGAGCATCGCTAATTGCCATAAAAGGAAATTGAAACCAATTAAAAAAAATTTAAATTTATAAATAAATGCGAGATTTAAATATATTAATTAAAATTTTGACTTTTTATAAATCTCTCAATTAATATTTTTATTATTTTTTTAATGATATAAAATCTCGCAATTAAAATCTTACAAAATTTTATATAAAAGTTTATTTTTTGCCCCCCAGACCCCCGTATTTTTTAATGGCTTAACGTCCTTGGCTCGGGACCGAAGGTGTTACGCATGTTTTTCCCGATAAGATGGCGTAGTGTGTCATAAAAAGTATGCCCAAAAAATCAATGTAATTCAAAAATTTGCCAAGAGATGTCAGTATGGTAGCTAATAATATTTAATGCATTAGGTTCATTTCCATTGATCTTTTAACAATGAATACTTTTATAAATGTTATTATATATCTTTTATAAAAGCATAAAAATATATAAATATAGGCTATTAGGGAATTGGCTGTTAGACTAGCCTGCCATCTATTGCAAGAATGCTGAACTAATTTGACAGTTGAATTTTAAATAAATAATCTAAGCTTATTTTAACAATTTCTTAATTAATATGTGATTAATAATAACAATAAATTCATTTTTAAATTTAAAAAAATTAAAGATTATTGGGACAGATTGTTTTTTTGTATTTGCTTGATAACAAAAAAATTAATTACGATAATTTTTTAATAAGTCATTAAAAAGATTATAGCTCGATGTCCCAATAATCTCTTATGAATTTAATTCATTTAAAAAAAAAACCGCAATGAAAAATTCCTTATAATAGTCTAGTTTTTTTTTTTTAGTACGTTTAGACGTCGCCCCTGAACCCCCTATTAGACGGACTTAAGTAAATATAAATTTGCGTGTGGGCGTCCAAATGCGGGTTATGCAGCTCGTTATAAATAAATTAAAAAAAAATCTCGACTATCTAGTAGAATAATTTAAAAAAATATATCCCATAAAAGACATAGAGATTGTAATGTTAAATAAAATATTAAAATAGTGTGTGTGTGTTGTGACTCTGATGAGTATCCCTCTCTGTCTCTCTCATTTAATATAAATGAAGTAGCCTCAGAATTCAAAAGAGATTTATGTCTTATTTAAAAAGAAATAATGTCTCTTTTTCTTTTTTTTGTTTTTATTTGCATACTTAAAATAATTAATGATTCCTTTCTCTGAAATGACAAGTAGAAGAGAAGACAAAAAGATATATGACATTGGCTGCCCGGAGAATATGTTGTCACATTGGATGCATTTTAAGTGACAAACCGACAAGAAAATTAATGTCGATAAAATAAAACAAAAAAAATTTTTTGGAAATGTATGGCGAGTTTGTCTAATGTTTCATACTTGGGTGGATTTAATATTAATATACCCAGGATATGAAATAAAATTAATATAAAAGTTTTATGAACAAATTGCCAACTTTTAAACTTATCTTTTTCTTTGTGTGCCGCCAAATTTTGAAATCGTACTGACGCGCGACAAGTTGAGAATCACTGGTCTAAACGTTCTCAAATAACTCGACTACCTCAAGGAATTTTTATTAATATTATTTTTATAATTATTTAAGGAAACTTGAAATTATTCTTTTTAAAATTTATTTCACAAATATAAATTTATTAAATTCTGGTTTGAAATTCGCGCTCTAAACTATTTAAATATATTGGGATCTTTAGCATTTCAATACTCTACCTGGTGGCTTAAATTCGAACTAGCGATTGTAGGATAAACCTTCATATGTTTAACGTGATATAAGGGACAAGAACATTTAAACATCTGATATAATTGTATTATTTAAAAAAAAAGTTATAACCCACGAGTAAACATTATTGTTAGATTAATAAATAATAGATACATACACTAATATATTCACAAATATGAAATTTTCTCCTTATAAAAATAAAAGCAATGTGTATCTACTTTGTGTTTATGGGTGTAAAAGTCATGCATCTAAGCATGAAACAGTTCGATTTCATTCTTTTCCAAAAAAAAGACAGTATAGTGAAAATTATAAATAATTTTATTGTAGAAGAATCAATCTATCAGATTTGAAGCCTTCTTTTTTAATTTTTGCCTCTATCTTTTTCTTTGTTTTTCTCCAAAACAATTGTGCTCGAGCAAAGGCCTCTCATATCGTATTTTTTTAAGAGCTGATTTATGTGGTGCACTCCAAACACATTTTTTGTCTGTACACGTGATATTTTTTAAATCTTCTAAATTATTTTTGTAAGTACAAAAAAAAAAAAATTATTAATTTTATATTTAATTACCGGTATTAATTTTTTAGTTAATTTATCATTTAATTATCTTGTATTTATTATTACAATAAAATATTTCAAACACTTTTTGGCTAACATCATATCAGATATCATAAATAGCGGTTACAGAATGCGCTTGCAGGTACTTCCTAATCCAGCCTTATACGAGCATCCATCCCAATTGTTATTATTATTATTATAAAATTTGATCATTTATTTCATTAAGTTCTTCTCGTAAACTTGTTGTTTATAAACAGAAAGCAAGAATTTGGTCTGTCATTGAAACTGTCATTAATATTACTCACTTTAAAACATGACCAGGATCAATAATATTGTCTCCACAAATAAAATTTCTATTAGTAAGTGTGGCAGAAGAAAACCTACAAATTTCCTGTACCGTCACACCCATTTTTTATTTTTAATTAAACTTTTTGTCTCATAAAACACGTGTACTTGCGTATCAGCTCAGCCATTCAATCCTACAATCGCTAGTTCATTTTTTGCCACCAGGTGAAGCCACGCCTCTCCCATAGATCCCAATAGATATAAAATACTTTCTGATTTGCGTCAGCGATTCCGAAAAGAATATCTCGGCCAGTTGAACCATAGAGTGCTATCAGGCAAAAGCTCAGATATTGAAGTGGGAGATGTTGTTCTCATTGGCCAAGAAAACGTGAAGAGAATTGAATGGCCGCTAGCACGAGTCATCGCTCTAATTCCCGGATCCGATGGTGAAATAAGAATCGTGCGCCTCAAGACATCTCGAGGAGAACTTCTTAGACCGATTCAGAAACTATATCCTCTGGAAATATCATCGGGAGAAGATCCTATTGAAATTGTTCCTGGAGAAAATGAAGACATAGGTTCGACAGATCCCTCTCCAAAAACCGAAAGTCCAGTGACGAACACAACGAAGAAGGGACGAAAGGTGCAGCTACCAATAAGATACAGAGAGTGAGTTGCGTTTACAGCAACTCAGGTGGGAGAATGTCAAGAACCAGATTCAAATTTACCTGTCAAATTGAGCGCCCCTAGTGGCAGAACTGAAAAGGACAATGAACTTGAAATTTAGATATAAGGATTTACTTACCTTTTCACTTTATCTTTTGTTCTTTGTGTGCAGCCTCCACGTGCTTATAATTTATGTTAATTAATCGTTCTAAAATCATTTAATATTGTGCTTTATTTTGGATTCTAAGTATATTTTAAGTTGGGTTAAGAGATTATATTTGTGTTTTAATTATTTGGGCATTGTGATTTATCCCCACCTCTTACCTATTCCTGAATCCCATTCGTAACAGTTATATTGGGCAACATTTTTCCATTTGTTATATTTTTTTATTTGTTAATATATGCAGTATATATATTTATTTATTTATTATTTTAGTATTAAGAGATTATTATCTATTTATTGATGATTCCATATCTGTTATGTTTCTGTCTTTTTTCATATATATAAGAATATATATTATTATTAGAGGAATATTTAATCATAGACCACATTTTTGTATTAAATATTTATTAAAATTATAAAATTATATATATATATATATATATATATAGTTCTATACTATATAAAATGTATTATTATATTATATAAAACAAAAATGTGGTCTATGATTAAAAATTCCTCTAATAATAATATTTAAAACCACAAAGCTTTAATTCGTGATAAATATAAAGAATATATATATATGCAAGGGCGTTCCCAGGATCAAATCTAGAGGGGGGGCAGATCATGGTCATCCAAGGGGGGCAGATCATGACCGCCCAGACTTATATATATATATATATTTTATATAGGGAAAAGCCTTCGAATTAAAGGCATAAAAACCCTCGAGTCCTAACGAGTCCCCGTCGCTATCGCCCTACCTAATTTTGGTTCATTTCATCACTTTATAAGCATTTAATTTTTTTTTCTTTCTTCTAGGGGGGGGAGCTGCCCCCCTGCTCCTCGCTGGGTACCTCCATGTTTATATGTTTATACTAAAGTCTATTTGATGCATACATAAAATAATGGGCCAATTAATCATAATTATATGCATAACTTTTTGTTTTTGCAGAGTATACATATTTCCAATTTTAGACAGAATTACTCTACATTATCCTTGCACATTAATTTGTTATACTGGGCAGTATATTTATTTACTATGTTATTTTTTTTAATTTTATTTGATATTATCTATTTATTTATTTTACTAGTATTAAGAGATTATTATCTATTTATTTATGATTCCATATATGTTATGTGCCTGCATCTGAGATTATCAACAATATTATTATAAAAGATATATAACTATAAGTAAACATATAAGAAAAATAACAATGTATTCTGTTTGATTTATTATTTTAATAAATGTATAAGCTTTTAATTTATGTAGTGTTTTTATCCATTTCTATTTCTTTTTTTTTAAACCGCTAATGAAAAACTTTTAGGTGAGAAACTATTAGTTTTTATTTATATTGGTGAGAAGGCCTTTATTATTAGTCATAGTGGTGAGAAGCCATTGATTTTTTATCATACTGGTGAGAAGCCATTTTTTTTTCATACTGGGGAGAAACCATTTATTTTTTTTTAAATAGACCGCTTTGATATATGGGTGCCTTTTAGTTCGGTCAGCTGACGCTAGAGAGGCTGAAAAAACGCACCATATTTTCACTACGTGTTGTCCATTCCCTATATTCCCTGGTTTCAACGATACGAAAAATTAGAGAAGGTATGTTGTTTTATAATCCAAATTTCATTTTTAATTAACGTATAAATATTATTTAAATAAATACAAAATTAAAACTCCAATATTTTGATTCATTAATGTATTTATTTAGATGTTTTGTTTATTATTTGTATCTTGAACTGTCTATCAAAATAAAGATAAAATAAAATCCGAATCATGTTTTAATTATAATTTCTATATTTAATATTAACAGCCAAGAAATGGTTCGCCTTCATCAAAAAAATGTGCTGTACCAGGATGCACAAACTCGTATTCAACAAATATGAATGTTAGATATTTTACGTTTCCGAGGGATTCTTCAACTCGAAATTTATGGTTCAGATCCATAAGAAATCGAGCTTATCTTCAATTAGATACGAAGTTTTGCGGAACCTTACTACAATATCTACTCAGCTATCCACCTCACTCTAATCATAATTATATGCATAATTTTTTGTTTTTGCAGAGTATACATAATTCCAATTTTATACAGAATTACTCTACATTTTAACTAATTTGTTATTGTCAAGAACCAGATTCAAATTTACCTGTCAAATTGAGCGCCCCTAGTGGCAGAACTGAAAAGGACAATGAACTTGAAATTTAGATATAAGGATTTACTTACCTTTTCACTTTATCTTTTGTTCTTTGTGTGCAGCCTCCACGTGCTTATAATTTATGTTAATTAATCGTTCTAAAATCATTTAATATTGTGCTTTATTTTGGATTCTAAGTATATTTTAAGTTGGGTTAAGAGATTATATTTGTGTTTTAATTATTTGGGCATTGTGATTTATCCCCACCTCTTACCTATTCCTGAATCCCATTCGTAACATTTGGCGACCGGTGACATAACAAAGACTGCATATTAATAAAATAGTGAATAGTATCAATTGATCAGTGCATTTAAAAAAGAATAAATTGAGAAAAAATGGAAAAGATAAAGAAATCAAGAACCGTGCTAAGAAGTCAATTTACTAAATTGATAAATGAAATCAAGAAACTTTTAGAAACCGATCAAGACGACTCAAACATACTCCAGATGCATTTAACTTTATTAGAAGAAAGAAATGGACAATTAGTAAATCTTAATGAAGAACTTTACCTACTCATGTTAGAAAATAACAGCAGTGAAGATGAATTGATACTCGAAGTAAGTAACGCAGATGATTATAAAACTAAGTATCTACTCCATAAATTAAAATTAGAAAAATGTATTAAAGATTGTAATTCAGAGACTTCGAGTCACACTTCTCAAAAATCTAGAAAGGGAAAGATAAATTTAAAACTTCCAAAACTTGAACTTGTTAAATTCGGAGGTGAAATAAAAGATTGGTTAGGATTTTGGGGCCAATTTCAAAAAATTCATCAAGACGAGGAAATCGTTGCAGAAGATAAATATCAATACTTGAGACAGGCCACTGTTCCCGGTTCAAAGGCAAGAGAAATAGTTGACAGTTTTCCTGGATCGGGGAAGTATTATAAAGAAGCTATAGAGACATTAAAATCTCGTTTTGGAAGGACCGACATATTGGTCGAATTTTATATTAGAGAAATTTTAAAGATTATAATAAATAATTCAACAACAAATGAAAAATTCACGATATCGTCACTATATGATAGTTTGGAGTCACATTTAAGAGCTCTAAACAATATGTGGGAGGAAGCGGAGAAATGTGGACCTATTCTCTACCCTTTGGTAGAGTCTTGTTTGCCCGAAGAAATTTTAAGAACTTGGCAAAGAAGCACTCTATCAAAGGGAGATACACATAAAGTGAGACTAGAAATGCTCATGAAATTTTTAAAATCAGAGGTAGAGAATGAACAACGAATTACAATGGCGCTATCAGGTTTTGGCCTAAAAACAACAAACGAAACAGCAAAGGCCAAAAAAGAGAAACAGAAACAAGACATCCCTACAGCATCAACCTTGATAACAACAAATGTGAAACCACATGAGAAGAAGACATGCATATTTTGCGGCAATACGAATCATAAAAGTGACCAGTGCTTCAAAGCACAGAAAATGTCCTACGAGGAAAAGAAAAAGATTTTGTCCGAGAAGAAGTGTTGCTTCATCTGTTTAAACAAAGGACACTCTGCACAAAAATGCAGACTGTCGTGCAAATGTGTTATTTGTAACAGGAAACACCTTCCTCTAATGTGCCCAGATATTCCAAAAAAGGAGGAAGAGTCGTCTGAAGAAAAAACAACTAATTGTGCGAGCTTCTGCAAAAACCCCAAAATATTCCTTATGACATTAAGGATAAAAATAAAGAGCCAGAATGGGGGACTAATTGTTAGAGCGTTAATAGATAGTGGATCACAAAGGTCTTATGTTTGCAAACAAATATTAAAGAAATTAAATTGCAAACCAGTGAAAGAGGAGACTGTTATTCACTCCTTATTTGGTGGAGTAAATTCTCAACCACAAAAACATTTCATATATGAACTAGAGTTAGAAAGCCTACATAGAAAATTTGTGTGCCAAGTTGAGGCTATGGACCAAGAGAAAATTTGTGATGCGATAAATCCAGTAAGTCCTGGCCCATGGATAGAAGAGCTTAAGAATAAAAATATAAAGTTAAGTGATCTAAGTGATCAAATAGAATCCACAGACTCTATCGGACTCTTAATTGGAGCCGATATTTGTGGCAAATTATTTACCGGGCGTCGAGAAATTTTGAAAAGTGGAATGGTTGCCATAGAAACAGAGCTTGGATGGACTTTGATGGGAAAAGTTCCTTCATTGTCAGACGAATATGAAACGTCGCTTTCTATGACCTCAACGCTCAAAAATTTAGACATATCACAACTCTGGGATCTAGAGACAATCGGCATACGGGAAACCGGAGTGCAAAATCCCAGAGAAGAAACAAGAGCAAGAACAAAATTAAATTTTTTAAATACTTTAAAAATAAACAATGAGGGAAGATACGAAGTCAGTCTACCCTGGTCAGATGATCACTCTCCACTCCCAACCAATAGATTGATAGCGGAAAAAAGATTAAAGAACACTCAAGAGAAATTGAAACAATTAAACATAAATAAAGAATATGATCAAATAATCAAGGCATGGAGTCAAGAAGGCATCATCGAAGAAACTGAGTCAGCGAAGAGCTTAAAAGAACACTATCTGCCTCATAGAGCCGTCATAAAAGAAGGCAGCACAACGAGAATAAGGCCGGTATTTGATGCATCCGCAAAGGAAAAAGGATTTCCATCTCTAAACCAGTGCTTAGAAGAAGGTCCGAACCTAATTGAAATGATTCCGGGGATCTTACTCCGATTCAGAGAACACGAAATAGGCGTGTTAGCCGACATAAAGAAGGCGTTCTTGCAAATTAGTGTTCGTCCTGAGGATAGAGACTCCTTGAGGTTCCTTTGGGAAGAAGGTGAAAGACAAAAAATATATCGACACGCCAGAGTCGTATTCGGCTTAAAGTGTAGTCCCTTTATGTTGGGAGCTACTATCGAATACCACCTTAAGAAACTCTTGGAAGAGCGTAAAGAAAAATATCCGGATTGGGTCTTAGAAAAACTAATGAAAGGGTTTTACGTCGATAATACTGTGACGAGTGTGAGAAACCTCGAAGAACTCCATGTTCTTAAGGCAGAAGCCACGAACATCATGAAAGTAGCGCGTTTCGAGCTGAGAGGGTGGGAGTCTTCGTTCTCTAAATTCGAAAATGAAAAAAGAGAAGATATCAGTAGAGTGTTAGGATTGTTGTGGGACAAAGAATCTGATGAGATTGTAGTAAACGTGGAGGGTCTGTCTGACATACAATCTCAACCAATAACGAGAAGAGTGATTCTTTCAACAACAAATAAAATATTTGATCCGATTGGGTTTACATGTCCAGTAACACTTAAACCCAAACTGATACTACAAGAGATCTGGGACAAAAGGATTAGTTGGGATGATGAAGTGGATACAGACACCCAACAACAATTCAAAAAATGGCTTGGAGAAATCAGGGACTTCCTTCCAGAAGTAAAACTAAAAAGATGGATGGGAACGCATGGAGAGCGGAGTATCCACGTCTTTTGCGACGCAAGCCAGTATGCCTATGCCACGGTAATCTTCTTAAGAGTTCAGGGCGCTCAAGGCATAAGCCTTAGTCTCTTAGGAGCAAAATCCCGAGTGGCACCGAGAAAGCAATTAACGATACCAAGATTAGAATTATTAGCCGCGCTAATTGCAGCAAGGTTAATTGATTCTATCTTAAAAGCGCTAGGATGGGAAATAGACGTGACCTGTTGGACTGATTCCACTACGGTCCTGGCGTGGATCACAAGAAGTGAAGCCTGGACAATCTTCGTTGCAAATAGGGTAAAAGAGATTCGAAAACTAACAGACCCGAAAAGCTGGAGACACATTAAGGGTGAAGAAAATCCGGCAGATCTACCATCGAGAGGATGTACGGTGAGCCAACTAGTGAAAGGAAAATGGTGGGAGGGTCCCGAGTGGCTAAAAGGGCCACCGGAATCTTGGCCTTCGTCCAATTTTAAAACAAATATAAAAGAAGAAGAAAATGTTATTATAGAAAAGACGTTAATTGTAAATCTACAAAAGAAGAAAGATTGTTTCTATACCAATATTTCGTCATATAAGAAAATAATCAAAATCCAAGGGTGGATATTACGTTTTATAAATAACTTGCGAAATAGAGCCGCTAAGAGAAAAGGTAAAGAGTTTGGAAAACTTCAAGTTTCGCCTGAGCTGAAAGTAGAAGAGTTTGAAAAGGCGGAAGAAATAGTTCTTAAATTGATACAAGAAGAATCGTTCACCGGACTGGATGACCCTAAAATTAAGACATTAAATCCAGTCTATACTAACTCTAAATT
The DNA here is from genome assembly GCA_023213315.1 of Euborellia annulipes. Lineage (NCBI taxonomy): Eukaryota > Metazoa > Arthropoda > Insecta > Dermaptera > Anisolabididae > Euborellia > Euborellia annulipes. Next base: position 2,780 of record JAKCPI010015000.1, on the reverse strand, counting down.
AATAAGACTAAAGACAAAAATTTCCCGACGAGAAGATACTTACCAGTTCCTCCATCCTATTGTTCTTCCAAAGAATCATCCTATCGTGAATTCCCTAATAAGAGAAACCCATGAATCGAATGCTCACGTAAGCGGTCAAATGTTGCTAGGAGTACTGCGAGAGAAATATTGGGTGTTAGGGGGCCGAAGAACAATAAGAAGCGTCGTCGGAAAGTGCGTAAGATGCAAGAGATATACAGCAAAACCAATGGATGCTGTACCAGCCGTTTTGCCGAAAAATCGAGTCCAAGATGCTGCTGTTTTCGAAGTAACGGGTGTGGACTTTGCTGGACCCATCTTTCTGAAACAGGGGACGAAAGCATGGATAGCATTGTTCACATGTGCTGTATATAGAGCTGTTCACCTAGAACTTGTAGAATCGCTCTCCACGGATTCTTTCTTGCAAGCCTTTCGAAGATTCATTGCTCGAAGAGGTCGTCCGCGGTTGGTCTACAGCGATAACGGGACGAATTTCGTCGGTGCAGAGAGAGCCTTAAGTAACATCGATTGGCAGAGGGTGACGCAACTTGGTGTCGAGAAAAGAATCCAATGGATATTCAATCCACCTAGTGCTCCATGGTGGGGTGGATGGTGGGAGAGACTAGTAGGTTTGATGAAAAAATTGCTCAGAAGAGTCCTAGGACGTGCCTGCCTAACTCTAAGTGAAATGATGACTGTTTTATGCGACTGCGAAGCTGTGATGAATAATCGCCCAATTACCTATGTATCCGAAGATAGTGAAGATTTGAAGCCACTTACACCTGCAATGTTCATCAGAGGTGGACCAGAAGGGCGGACCACGGATATAGACCTAATTGAAAGTTCCTCATTAAACAAGAGACTGAAGTATTGGGATCTTTAGCATTTCAATACTCTACCTGGTGGCTTAAATTCGAACTAGCGATTGTAGGATAAACCTTCATATGTTTAACGTGATATAAGGGACAAGAACATTTAAACATCTGATATAATTGTATTATTTAAAAAAAAAGTTATAACCCACGAGTAAACATTATTGTTAGATTAATAAATAATAGATACATACACTAATATATTCACAAATATGAAATTTTCTCCTTATAAAAATAAAAGCAATGTGTATCTACTTTGTGTTTATGGGTGTAAAAGTCATGCATCTAAGCATGAAACAGTTCGATTTCATTCTTTTCCAAAAAAAAGACAGTATAGTGAAAATTATAAATAATTTTATTGTAGAATAATCAATCTATCAGATTTTGAAGCCTTCTTTTTAATTTTTGCCTCTATCTTTTTCTTCTTTTTCTCCAAAACAATTGTGCTCGAGCAAAGGCCTCTCATATCGTATTTTTTTAAGAGCTGATTTATGTGGTGCACTCCAAACACATTTTTTGTCTGTACACGTGATATTTTTTAAATCTTCTAAATTATTTTTGTAAGTACAAAAAAAAAAAAATTATTAATTTTATATTTAATTACCGGTATTAATTTTTTAGTTAATTTATCATTTAATTATCTTGTATTTATTATTACAATAAAATATTTCAAACACTTTTTGGCTAACATCATATCAGATATCATAAATAGCGGTTACAGAATGCGCTTGCAGGTACTTCCTAATCCAGCCTTATACGAGCATCCATCCCAATTGTTATTATTATTATTATAAAATTTGATCATTTATTTCATTAAGTTCTTCTCGTAAACTTGTTGTTTATAAACAGAAAGCAAGAATTTGGTCTGTCATTGAAACTGTCATTAATATTACTCACTTTAAAACATGACCAGGATCAATAATATTGTCTCCACAAATAAAATTTCTATTAGTAAGTGTGGCAGAAGAAAACCTACAAATTTCCTGTACCGTCACACCCATTTTTTATTTTTAATTAAACTTTTTGTCTCATAAAACACGTGTACTTGCGTATCAGCTCAGCCATTCAATCCTACAATCGCTAGTTCATTTTTTGCCACCAGGTGAAGCCACGCCTCTCCCATAGATCCCAATAGATATAAAATACTTTCTGATTTGCGTCAGCGATTCCGAAAAGAATATCTCGGCCAGTTGAACCATAGAGTGCTATCAGGCAAAAGCTCAGATATTGAAGTGGGAGATGTTGTTCTCATTGGCCAAGAAAACGTGAAGAGAATTGAATGGCCGCTAGCACGAGTCATCGCTCTAATTCCCGGATCCGATGGTGAAATAAGAATCGTGCGCCTCAAGACATCTCGAGGAGAACTTCTTAGACCGATTCAGAAACTATATCCTCTGGAAATATCATCGGGAGAAGATCCTATTGAAATTGTTCCTGGAGAAAATGAAGACATAGGTTCGACAGATCCCTCTCCAAAAACCGAAAGTCCAGTGACGAACACAACGAAGAAGGGACGAAAGGTGCAGCTACCAATAAGATACAGAGAGTGAGTTGCGTTTACAGCAACTCAGGTGGGAAGAATGTCAAGAACCAGATTCAAATTTACCTGTCAAATTGAGCGCCCCTAGTGGCAGAACTGAAAAGGACAATGAACTTGAAATTTAGATATAAGGATTTACTTACCTTTTCACTTTATCTTTTGTTCTTTGTGTGCAGCCTCCACGTGCTTATAATTTATGTTAATTAATCGTTCTAAAATCATTTAATATTGTGCTTTATTTTGGATTCTAAGTATATTTTAAGTTGGGTTAAGAGATTATATTTGTGTTTTAATTATTTGGGCATTGTGATTTATCCCCACCTCTTACCTATTCCTGAATCCCATTCGTA
>JAKCPI010014999.1:0-14493 GCA_023213315.1 Euborellia annulipes | reverse complement strand
ACTCACTTTCTTGACCTGGATTTTACTCTCCGCTCATCTTCTCTATTTGTCCGTCTCGCTCTAATAAAATAATTATAAACTTTAATTCATATTCATTTTTAAACCCTTTTCGGATACAGAGGCCATTTAGGGGTGATTAATTATACGGTATTTATTTATACAAATGAAAATACATAGTATCGATGGCTTCTGGGGAACGTACAAAATTGCCCAGGGAAGAAATTAAAGCACCAATCAGTGACGGTCCCAGGAGGGATCGACGGAGATGCAGTGGCGCATTCAAGAAGGGAGAAGACGAGATTCAGTTTCAGTATTATAAAAAATCTCCCAGAAGAATTGATACTCGTCACTTCCTGTTTTTTTTTTTTTTTTTTTTTTTTTTTTTTTATTTGGGGTGGAATTGATGCGAAAAAACCAACAAATAATATTGAAGTGTAATTAAGAAAAAAATGTGTGCTGTGCGACTTGTCACTCCAGATTACCCCCCCCCCCCCCGAGAAACACCTCTGGATCCGCCACTGTTTCCAACTGTGTGTGTAGGCTAGTTTGGGTCTTTTGCCACTTATTTTCGGAGCGAAATGTAATACCCGGCAAAAGGGGGCCACACTCATGGACATTACAGATATAATTTTCTTTTTTTCAAATCTGACAATATCTTCTGTGAGAATTTTTACCTCAAAGTTTCGAAGTTCCTACTGAAAATTACAAAATTGTCATAAAGTTTAGTTGGGTTATAAAGAGACCATATTTTTGGATAGCAAGAAGTCACTTGCGATGAAAACTGACATTCTAGGCTCAAAATGCCAGTTATATGCCCCTGGGAGGGCTAGAGATGCCTCTGGGGCCGAAGACGGGGCAAATCCAGTACAATTAACCGCCCAGAGGAGGCCCAGACGGATATAACTGGCATTTTGAGGCAGGAATGTCAGTTTTCATCGCAAGTATTCATCCCGTTTTCCAAAAAATATGGTCAGCTTTATAACCCAACTAAACTTTATGACAATTTTGGGAATTTCAAACTTTGAAGTAAAAATTCACACAGAAAAATTGGCCTAATTGAAAAAAAAAAAAAAAATTATATCTGTAGGGGAAAAGTGGGGTAAAACCGTACCGGCGGGTCAAACCGACCCCTCTCGTATTTGTGTGATGTGAGCTGAAATTCGGTGAGAACAATATCAATTATTAAGAAGACAGCTATAAAAAGTAGATGAAGCTGTGTTTCTTGTCTATCGGCCCCGTGGCTTAGGTGTGAATATTTTTTGAAAATTTTCGTAACTATTTGTCTGATTTTAGGGTGACAAAAATCCTATTTTATATATGACAAGACTGCTACTTTTACATAAGTTAAGTAAATATATGAATTCACTGTATATAGTAGCATATTTTAACATAGTAATGAATTGTCACGATTTGCATTACAACTATAAAAACACCAAATTTGTTTCGCTATATACTGCGGGGCAAAATCGCATTCTACTGAATGGGGCAAAATCGCATCTGGTCCGTTTTGCCCCACCATTTTTTTTTTTCTTGACAAATCAATGAAAATAACAGGTTATAATTCGAATACTCGCATTTATTAATTTAACTTAAAAAGAGGAAAGGTGGAAAACCTGGGGAAGGCCGGGGGAAAATGCAATTTTAACATCAACACCATATAAGTTGGAAGTAGAAAAGAAAGAAAAAAGAATGTAGAAAAACAGAAAGTAGGTCTATTGGGAAAAAAGAAAATAGACAGAAAGGAAAAAGAATCAGGTAAAAGAGCTAAAAGGAAACTCTCTTACAACACTGACGAAAGAAAATGAAAAAAAGAAGAAAAAAAAAAGCCGAAGACAGTGCTAAAAGCAAAGACATCATTAAGTCCTAATTTCCTGAACGAACTCCTGCTTAATGTGACGATTCTACTGTTGATGAGGATGAAGCATGCATTTTTAGTAATGACCTATATGCTAATTCGACAGATAGAGAGGGTTTGGTCCTATGGTCTAAATGCCGAGGATGGGCCCATGATGCTTGTTCGAACTTTGAGGATGACACTTTAGTTTGCAATTTTTGTTTGTAACTATTTGTTTTGTAGAATTTGTATCTCAGCCAAAAACATCGGAGATGCAAAAAGGGGCGCCTCGCATTATTTTTGACCAGCGTCGAGGTGAAATCAAAAAAATGCGCCTCGCTTTTCTGATTTATATAAAAGCGAGGAAATATTTTCACTTAAATAAAACCCCTACAGAATTTTATTTGTTTCATATATCCTCGCTTTTATATAAATCAGAAAAGCGAGGCGCATTTTTTTGATTTCACCTCGACACTGGGCAAAAATAATGCGAGGCGCCCCTTTTTGCATCTCCGATGTTTTTGGCTGAGATTTCACTTCTTTTTGTTAAATATTAAATTTATTTAATAATTTTTGTTTATTAAATATTAAGTTATCCCATGATTAGATCTTTTAATATGCATTCCAAACAGTAAAAAATAAATATATCGTTTGGTATCTATTCGAAACGATAAACATAGGATTTCCTAAATTTTATAAAATTTTAGGTTTTTTATTTTTGTTATGTTGGTAGAATGTAAATACATCGTTTGGTATCCATTCGAAACGATAAACATAGGATTTCCCCAAATTTTATAAAATTTTAGGTTTTTTATTTTTGTTATGTTGGTAGAATGTAAATACATCGTTTGGTATCTATTCGAAACGATAAACACAGGATTTCACCAAATTTTATAAAATTTTAGGTTTTTTATTTTTGTTATGTTGGTAGAATGTAAATACATCGTTTGGTATCCATTCGAAACGATAAACATAGGATTTCACCAAATTTTATAAAATTTTAGGATTTTTATTTTTGTTATGTTGGTAGAATGTAAATACATCGTTTGGTATTCATTCGAAACGATAAACATAGGATTTCCCTAAATTTTATAAAATTTTAGGTTTTTTATTTTTGTTATGTTGGTAGAATGTAAATACATCGTTTGGTATCCATTCAAAACGATAAACATTGGATTTCACCAAATTTTATAAAATTTTAGGATTTTTTATTTTTGTTATGTTGGTAGAATGTAAATACATCGTTTGGTATCTATTCGAAACGATAAACATAGGATTTCCCTAAATTTTATAAAATTTTAGGTTTTTTATTTTTGTTATGTTGGTAGAATGTAAATACATCGTTTGGTATCTATTCGAAACGATAAACATAGGATTTCACCAAATTTTATAAAATTTTAGGTTTTTTATTTTTGTTATGTTGGTAGAATGTAAATACATCGTTTGGTATCCATTCGAAACGATAAACATAGGATTTCCTAAATTTTATAAAATTTTAGGTTTTTATTTTTGTTATGTTGGTAGAATGTAAATACATCGTTTGGTATCCATTCAAAACGATAAACATAGGATTTCACCAAATTTTATAAAATTTTAGGATTTTTTATTTTTGTTATGTTGGTAGAATGTAAATACATCGTTTGGTATCCATTCGAAACGATAAACATAGGATTTCACCAAAATTTATAAAATTTTAGGTTTTTTATTTTTGTTATGTTGGTAGAATGTAAATATATCGTTTGGTATCCATTCGAAACGATAAACATAGAATTTCACCAAAATTAATAAAATTTTAGGTTTTTTATTTTTGTTATGTTGGTAGAATGTAAATACATCGTTTGGTATCCATTCGAAACGATAAACATAGGATTTCACCAAATTTTATAAAATTTTAGGATTTTTATTTTTGTTATGTTGGTAGAATGTAAATACATCGTTTGGTATTCATTCGAAACGATAAACATAGGATTTCCCTAAATTTTATAAAATTTTAGGTTTTTTATTTTTGTTATGTTGGTAGAATGTAAATACATCGTTTGGTATCCATTCAAAACGATAAACATTGGATTTCACCAAATTTTATAAAATTTTAGGATTTTTATTTTTGTTGTGTTGGTAGAATGTAAATACATCGTTTGGTATCTATTCGAAACGATAAACATAGGATTTCCCTAAATTTTATAAAATTTTAGGTTTTTTTATTTTTGTTATGTTGGTAGAATGTAAATACATCGTTTGGTATCTATTCGAAACGATAAACATAGGATTTCACCAAATTTTATAAAATTTTAGGTTTTTTATTTTTGTTATGTTGGTAGAATGTAAATACATCGTTTGGTATCCATTCGAAACGATAAACATAGGATTTCCCTAAATTTTATAAAATTTTAGGTTTTTATTTTTGTTATGTTGGTAGAATGTAAATACATCGTTTGGTATCCATTCAAAACGATAAACATAGGATTTCACCAAATTTTATAAAATTTTAGGATTTTTATTTTTGTTATGTTGGTAGAATGTAAATACATCGTTTGGTATCCATTCGAAACGATAAACATAGGATTTCACCAAAATTAATAAAATTTTAGGTTTTTTTTTTATTTTTTGTTATGTTGGTAGAATGTAAATATATCGTTTGGTATCCATTCAGAAACGATAAACATAGGATTTCATCAAATTTTATAAAATTTTAGGATTTTTATTTTTGTTATGTTGGTAGCACCTCTTATCACTTTAATCTATTTCTATTTGAATTGATTTTTCCTAAAAATTCAGACCTTATTCCCAATCACACAGCCTTCGGCAAACTAGCCATTACTTTAAACGATACTCGTTATTTGTAAATAATATCTATTGGGGGGTCCAGGCAATCTTATTCAAGCAATTGGCTTAAATAAAATCATCGGACTTCCTGGGATCCGAACCCCTGACCTTTGGTATATTAAAGATGGACAACTTAGAAAAGCCCAATACCTACAGTCATCAAAAGCCTCGTAAAATTCATCTCACACTGCACTTGAAAATATGAACTTATACACAGGTTTGGCATGGTTTTATTAGTTTTGATATTGTATTGTTATTGTTTTGTTTTAATATTGTATTGTTATTGTTTTGTTTTAATATGTTCTTTTACTGTATTTGTTTTAAAGCTATGTTGTATTTTGATATTATTGTATTTATTGCGTGGAAGGGATGGCCTAAGCTGCCTACCTTAATAAAAAAAAAAAAAAAACTAGAAAAGTATTTTTCACTTTAGATTTTGCAATCCACAATATATTTGTATTTAAAAAAATCTGGTGTGACTGGCGCACAGCTCACAACTTTCTCTTACCTTCGGTAATCGAAAGTTGTGTTCTGTGCTTGTCACACCAGATTTTTTGTGTCGACATATACTTTCCGCCAATACATAGGCGCCGGAACTGGGGGAAGGAGAAGAAGAAAATTAAAAATATAAATATAGCCAAAAAAATTTTTTGATAAAATCACTAGCAAATTTTTTAAAATTTTAATTTTATTTAAAGGATTTTATTTAAAGCTTTATAGTAGATTTGTTTTTGTTTTATACATATTTGAACAATCTTAAAGCACGCAGCCTCTTAAAGCCTACGGATTCTAAAAGTTCGAGGCCCCAAAAAGCCAGCGGCCTGTCGGGAAAATCCCGATTCTCCCGACCGGCCAATCCGGCCCTGTGTGGGGGTGTACGTTACGCCACTGCTATATATTTATTTAATTTTATTTATAAGTTCCGGGGTGACCGAGCCGGAGCTCGGTCTTTTTTTTTATATTGAATTGTAAATTGTAAAAAACTAAAAAAGTACATCAGTAAAGTACGAATACTCGAGGGCGCAATTTGATTTGTATAGAAGAAATAGGAAAATATTTAAAAGAAATTATTATATAACGAGATAAATAACTTGCTCCTCAATGGAAACATTAATAAAAACACCAAAATAAGAAGTAACAGTCCAGAGAGCTTTGAGGAATAGCAACATTACTGGGTGGATACTTAGAGGAGACAGTGCCTCATAAGAATACATTAATCATGAGATATAAGAGAGTTGCCCAGGAAATGCAGCCTGGAGACAAATAAAAATTATTATTTTCAATAAAATTAATTAATAATAATCAGAAATTATTATTTTAATATTATAATTTAAATAATAGCTATATTTCTGCTAATTGGCCTTTTGACATTATTAAATTAAATATATTGTTAGTAATTATTGATATAAAAAATTAAATTTACAAAATTGCACATTAATTGAATTTTAATATTCGTGGAGAGATAAATCTGTGGGTCCAGAGTAAAGAGAGGGAGGGTTTGACCAGGAAGCAAGCCCACTAGGCTTTGAATATTATAAAACCTTTAAAACGAAAATTAGAAAAAGCTAATAAAGTACACCAGTAAGGTACTACTACTCGAGGTGTCCTGAAGATGAAACGAAGCGCAATTTGTTTTCTATCCCGGAAATAGCAAATATTTAAAATTTGAAAGAAATCTTTAAAGAAAATTTCGAGAAAATTGGGAAAAACTAAAAAAGTACACCAGTAAGGTACTACTACTCGAGGTGTCCTGAAGATGAAACGAAGCGCAATTTGTTTTCTATCCCGGAAATAGCAAATATTTAAAATTTGAAAGAAATCTTTAAAGAAAATTTCGAGAAAATTGGGAAAAACTAAAAAAGTACACCAGTAAGGTACTACTACTCGAGGTGTCCTGAAGATGAAACGAAGCGCAATTTGTTTTCTATCCCGGAAATAGCAACTATTTAAAAATTGAAAGAAATCTTTAAAGGAAATTTCGAGAAAATTGGAAAAACTAAAAAAGTACACCAGTAAGGTACTACTACCCGAGGTGTCCTGAAGATGAAACGAAGCGCAATTTGTTTCTATCCAGAAATAGCAAATATTTAAAATTTGAAAGAAATCTTTAAAGAAAATTTCGAGAAAATATGGAGAAATACTAAACAAAGTACATTGCTCGGTTAATACTCAATTGTCTGAGATGAAACTTAGGACTTTTGTTTTACCATACGAAATAGCAAGGAATTTAAGAATATAAAAGCCGTTAATAGACTCTCAGAACAATTTGAAATCGTAAAAATTCCGACCAGCATCTACTACTCTGGTGTCCTGAGATAACAGAAACCAATTTGATTTCTATCCGGAAATAGCAACTGTTTCAACAATTGAAAGAAATCTTTAACAGAGAATTTCGAGGAGACTAATGCAACATAAGCTAAAGTACACTCATGTACATTAGTACCCCAATTTTCCCCAAATATGAGAACCAGCACAATTGCATATTTGAACCACAAATAGTATATATTTAAAATTTGATAAAAATCGTTAGAGCCGTTTTCGAGAACTGATTATGAAACATATATATAACTGATACTCGTTTAATATAATTAGATTAGATTAGATAGATTAGATAGATTAGATTAGATTAGATAAGATTCTTATGGAATTTTGATTTTCAGCTCTTTACAAGCACAGCTTTCTCTTACTTTACTGAAGGTAAGAGAAGGTTTTGTGCTGTGCGACTAGTCACATCACCATTTATTTAATTAAGAGTTTTTTTCTTATAAAGAAACAAATAAACATCATAATTTTACATCCATTTAAGTTTCCAGAAGCCCACGGGGCGTGGTGTAGAGGTTAGCGTGCTAACCTCATATACCAAACGTCGCGGGTTCGGACCCCAGGCAGTCCGATAATTTTATTTAAGCCATCTGGATACCAGATGGCTTAAATAAAATGCCTGGACCCTAATATATATAAAAATTCATAAATAACGGTTATCGTAAATGTCTTATATGGCCTGAGCTGCCGAAAAGACAGTGTGAATGTGTGTCTGAGTGTGAGTGTGAATGAGAAGTTTCCAGAAACAATTTTATAGAGCATTGACCTTGACACTTGAGGAAATTCTAATCAAAGTTTCGTTATTGTGAATCTTTTGTCCTTTGGATCAACAACAGAAAGCAAATCAGCCGAGATTTGTCTTGAACTCTCACACATTGCATTTGGTCCATAAACTTGACAGATTTCCTCAAGTGCTCTACAAAATTGTTTCTGCAAACTTGAATAGATATCAGAGCAGGAGGGAGATTACAAAACTTTGTTTTAATACGTGATTGATGCTTGAATAAACAATTATGTAGGAAATTAGGTGTAGGGTCATTCCACGTCAGTTCAACCAGGCCATTTCACCCATAATCTCAGATTTTTATGAAACTTGGTATGTTTGTTCTATATATAGAGATAAGTAACAGCACCAAATTTCAATTTTTTATCTCACTTAGTTTTCGAGTTATGGCACTTTAAAGTTTTGATTTTTTCACCTTCCGCGGCTTGGATAATGCCAAACAAAATGTGACATGGAAGAGAAAATAATTTCTCATTTGCTTATTTGACGCCCAATCTTGATGAAATTTTTTTGGTATGTTCTTTAAACAATAAGGAATTAGAAAAAAAATATATCACGAATCTAAGTTAATCCTAAAATATAAAAAAAAATTCATATTGTTGATTTTTTTTTAGTTTTTAAAACGCAAACATGCTTTAGCGCTAAAGCCAATATCTCCAAAAGAGAATGAGATATACAAGAAATTTTTTTTCTAAATAATCTACATGAAATGGGCTTTAATTTAGTAAAATAAAATGTTTGTGTATTTTGTTCCCTCTATTTCTAAAGTCCATTGCAAGTTTCAATATATAGTTTTACATGTTAAAAAGTTTCAAGGGCAAAATGAAAATATACATTTTAAAGAGCATCTAAAAAATAATTGATTTATGAATTTTAATAAAAATCGTTGCAGGAAATTTTGAGAAAATTGGAAAAAACTGAAAAAGTACATCAGTAAAGTACTAGTACTTTTTGGCCGATTTTGTTCAAAAGCTTATTTTGAGTGTCCGGGAGGGTGCCTAACTTAAATATAAAATTTCAACCTCCTAGCTCAATTCTTTCATGATTTCAATTGAATTGATTGAATTTTCGTCTGTGTTCAGTTTTAAGCAGACACACACACAGTGTCCATTTGAAATCATGAAAGAATTGAGCTAGGAGGTTGAAATTTTATATTTAAGTTAGGCACCCTCCGGACACTCAAAATAAGCTTTTGAACAAAATCGGCCAAAAATACTAGTACTTTACTGATGTACTTTTTCAGTTTTTTTCCAATTTTCTCAAAATTTCCTGCAACGATTTTTATTAAAAATTCATAAATCAATTATTGTTTAGATGCTCTTTAAAATGTATATTTTCATTTTGCCCTTAAGCTTTTTAACATGTAAAGCTATATAGTAGAAAATAAAAGGTCGAGCAGCTATGATAATTTCTTTATTTGAGAACCCACAGCGACGTTTCGGTCGACTATGCGACCATCTTCATGGCTACAATGGAGTTTATAAAAACATAACATCAACAGGTTGTATAAACGAAATTTGTTGATGTTATGTTTTTATAAACTCCATTGTAGCCATGAAGATGGTCGCATAGTCGACTGAAACTCACTATGGGTTCTCAAATAAAGGAAATTATCATAGCTGCTCGACCTTTTATTTTCTACTACATATTGATTCAGCTATTCGCCTCGCTAACATAAAACTATATATTGAAACTTGCAATGGACTTTAGAAATAGAGGGAACAAAATACACAAACATTTTATTTTACTAAATTAAAGCCCATTTCATGTAGATTATTTAGAAAAAAATTTCTTGAATATCTCATTCACTTTTGGAGATATTGGCTTTAGCGCTAAGCCATGTTTGCGTTTTCAATACTAAAAAAAATCAACAATATGAATTTTTTTATATTTTAGGATTAACTTAGATTCGTGATATATTTTTTTTCTAATTCCTTATTGTTTAAAGAATATACCAAAAAAATTTCATCAAGATTGGGTGTCAAATAAGCAAATGAGAAATTATTTTCTCTTCCAGTCACATTTTGTTTGGCATTATCGAAGCCGCAGAAGGTGAAAAAATCAAAACTTTAAAGTGTCATAACTCGAAAACTAAGTGAGATAAAAAATTGAAATTTGGTGCTGTTACTATCTATATATATAGAACAAACATACCAAGTTTCATAAAAATCTGAGATTATGGGTGAAAATTTTTTATTTTTTTTTGGTTGATTTGACGTGGAATGACTACATAGTATCCAAAAATAAAAGTAATTTTTAAAATATTATGTTTGTTTGTTTCTTTATAACAAAAAGGTCCTTAAATGGAAAACCCCCTCGTATTTTTGGATATGTAGATGCCAACTTACGTGGTGCTTGTGGTGGAGGTGGAGCCATTCCGTATGGTGGTGGCGGTTGTCCTTGATTATGCCCTAGAAAAGAAATTTAATTTAATATTGCACGATTTAATCAAATATTACTCATATTTCAGTCTTTCAATTTAATGAAATAACATTCAACAATTTGGTTAAAAAGCAACAATGAAGAAGGTAATTAAAGTAACAATCAAAGGACCCCCCCCCCCCCCCCCGTGGCTTAGAGATGATAACCAAGGAATGCGAGTTCGAATTTCAGGTAGCCCGAAGAAAGTTTATTTAAATCATGTGGACACCAAATGGTATAAATAAATGTGCCACACTCACATATTTTTTCTTTCTAATTATTATTAAGATTAAAATGATTAAACTCCATGGTTAAAAAAATCAATGAAAAGTTCGTTTTTGTTATCGCTATCATTTAATGAAACACGATGATAAAAAAAAAAAAAATAATTTTAAAAGCCTAAAGATAACATTTTTCTCTCTAAAAGATAATAGTCACTTGGCAAAATATATAGATAAATTTTTCACTGACTTTCTGAGACTATATTAAAGCAGGGTGCGAACGGTCATGGAGGGGGGGGGGGGTGGGGAGGAGAGTAAGGTCATTATAATATTTTGCTTCCCGTCCGAAGCGAGAAAACTTTATTTCAAGTGAATTGGCTACCAATAAATGGGTTTGGGCTCTAACGAATTTTAACCTTCTATCAGCGAGTGTAATTTCTTTTCTCTTGCATTTATATTTGGCGAGGATTCGGAGCCACGCCAAATATTAGAACTGGATGAAAAGAAATAACACGCGCTAATAGAAGATAAACATTCCTTCCTTTCAGTTAGCAACGCCGAGCCCTGCATCTGGGGATCCTTCCCAGAATCAAGTTTTTTTTTTTTATAAAACATTCACACTTTTTCACACTCACATGCACACAGTCACGATAACCGTTATATATGAGAAAATATCTATTGGGGAAAAGAAAAGTCTTGGTCATTTCCTATTGATGTAATACACCAAGAAGAAGTTTGTCTGTGTGTGTTCAAAAGGGAATGAGCTACGAGGTTGAAATTTGATATTCAAATTAGAAGATTTTATAAAAAAAAAAAACAGCCAAAGAGAACTCACTACTACCCGGGACTGAATGTGCCACTGCCTCACCAACAATTTCAAAGGGGAAAATTTGAATTTCCTTTAAATCGTTTAGCCCTGACTATTTTTACGCGAATGAAACGAATATATATAATAATAATAATATTTTTCCAATAATCTTTAGAACATCAAATTTCGTTTGAATGTTGTGAGGAACATTAACGAAATTATATAAATAGGTTACTTGATAAATACATATTATTTTATAAAATAAACGAGAGAAGGCGACAAGATAATTTTTTTTTTTTAAGGGTCATAGGTGCAGAAAGTTTTGAAATAAAGATTAAATGGGATGTCATCGAGGAGGAGGAAAACTTTTTCTAAAAAAAAATGAACAATTCCGTATTCAAATTTGTATTCATGCCAAGGATTAACCTAAATAATACATTTTAAGAAGAGAATCGTTTTTTTTTACCTGGGTAAGCCATATTGCCTGCCTTATCTGTGCCAGGAACACTCATAAACACTCACTCGTTGACTGGCTAGAAGGTTCACTTACTTGGCTTTTCACTGACTGTCGGTCACACTCTCACTTGCCAATGTTTTAACGCTAGAGACTAGGTCACGTGTCTTTATCGTCGACGTCGTCGTGGTCGTCGTTATCCCCTCTACCTCTACCACACGATCGGGTGTGGCTAACAGGCACCTAACTAAAGTACATTCCCCACATATAAACGTATTTATACCTGCATGCATATACGTATATCGACACATTATAAAAAAAATTCTCGTTATTTTTGGCCAATACTTAATTATTTATTGATAACACTTGTGCGTTAAATTCATATTAATCACTCTCTTTACTAAAGGGAGTGGCCAAAACTCTGTTTACATTTTTTTTTTCATTTTCTTTTTATAACCATAGGCCGACTAATCGCTTACCCTCACCTTTTCTTTTTAGATTTAATTATTGCAACGGAGCACAAGGGCCTAGGTCATTCAGAAATTAAAGGATTATGTTCGTTTTATAACCTAGAAGCTCACTGAGAGGGATTTTTCCAAATCCCGTCTCTTAAGGGGCCTCAAATCCTCATTTGGGGAAAAAATTGTTAAATAAAAAAAAAATACTTAAAAATGACTTTGAATTTTGAGGTCGCGTTTCTCTCTTTCCCCCTCTCTTGACAATTTTAATAAAATTTCAAATTGCCATTGCATGGGTTGGCTAGCAATCTTTGAAATAAATAGATCTTGGATCTTTTTTTTTTTTTTTTTTTTAAACACTCACACTTTTTTCTCATTCACACTCACACACACATTCACACTGTCTTTTCGGCAACTCAGGCCATTTTAACATTTACGATAACCCTTATTGATTTAATATACATATATGGGGTCCAGGCATTCTTATTTAAGCCATTTAGTATCCAATTGGCTTAAATAAAATCATCGGACTGCCTGGGGTCCGAACAAGGGCGGATATAAGGTGGGGGTAAAGGGGGTAATTACCCCCCTGAGATTTGAAAAAAAATACTTTTTTTTTCGAAAAAAAATGTATTTTGAATGTAAAATTTTAAAAATTAATACTTAAAAATTTGATTTGTATTTATATTCTGGCAAACAAGTATAGAATGCAAAAAAATTGTGTGCTGTGCGACCAGTCACACCAGATTACCCCCCCCGAGAAACACCTCTGGATCCGCCCGTCGGTCCGAACCCGCGACGTTTGGTATACAAGGTTAGCACGTTAAAGATCTTGGATCTCAATGACCTTAGATGCCAAAAAAAAGTCCTGAAACAAACTGTCTGTTTTATATAAAATTTCTTTGGTCGGGGGCGCATTGACGCAATAAAATTCTGAACCATATCTTCACCCAAGTCTCGCAACACAAATTCTATTGTATTGGTAATTAATCCTTTTGATTCTTGTAGGCCTGTGCCTTTATAACCCTGGTCGGCATAGGCGTAGCCACGGGGGGGATTTGGGGGGTTCAAACCCCCCCCCATTGGACCCAAGCCATGACTAGATATTTAAGCTCTATAATACAAAATACTTTTTCTCTCTATATATTTCATATATAGGGTAAGAGAAAGTAAAATATAATTTTCTCTAGCTTAAAAAAAAAAAAAATAAAACGCAAAAAATTCGAGAAAATTCAGAATTTTTCAATTGAAAAGAATTGATTTTTGTTATGCTTTATAAAAAATTAAAACCGCTTAAAATTGATTAAATCTCGCAAATGAAAAATAATAAAAATTATTATATAAGTTAAATAAATGTATAAAAAAAAATTTTTTAAAAGAGGTCTGAGATAGGAGTCTGGTCAAGAGAAACACATAGAGAGACACCCCGGTATTTTAGGCCCATAGACATAAAATTAAGAGATTTGCATTATTTATTGCCTGATACGAGTTGATTGAAAAATTGCGGCACTTAATTAAGAAAGGGCGGGCCCGAGCCACCCCCGAGGGGGGTCCGGGGGGCGAAGCGAAGGTGGGGTAAGTGGCTAGTCATACATTTCACTAGACGCCTTATACTGCCCTATTAGTCGGGGGGGGAGAAATAATCCCAAACCTAGTGGCGTAGCGAGGGGGGGGCAAGGGGGGTCATGATGCCCCGGGCGCCACTCACAAAGGGGCGTCAAATGGTCCGAAAAACAAAAAATTGCTGGATAATTTTTATTTTTATTATAATTGATTTCAGGAAAATATATTTTAAATGTAGTGCCAGTGTAATATAATAATTTATGCCGAAAAAAAGTCGACGAAAAAACTCCCCAAAGAAAAACTCTCCGAAAATTTTCTCGCCCTAAGCAAAATCTCGCCGAAAACAAACTCGCTGAAAATTTTTTCGCCGAAAACAAAGTCGACGAAAAAATCTCGCCGAAAAAAAATGGCCGAAAATCCGAAAAGTTCCAAAATAAAATATTTTAAAAAAATCTGGTGTGACTGTCGCACAGCAGACAACTTTCCCTTACCAAAGGTACTGTACTGTGCTTGTCACACCAAATTTTTTGTGTCGACATACGTATATATAGTTTCCGTCGAATATTAGAAGATGTAATGAAATTTATAAGTATGGGAAAATATCTATTTATATTTTGATACCCTGGCTTCTATCTTTCCTATGGAGTACAAGAGTTAAGTAGTCTTCATAAGATTTCAATCGCAAAATGAGAATATACATTTAAAATATCATCTAAAAACTAATTGATTTTTGAATTTTAATCAAAATCGTTGAAGCGAATTTTGAGAAAATTGAAAAAACTGAAAAATTAACATCAGTAAAGTA
>JAKCPI010014997.1:0-14508 GCA_023213315.1 Euborellia annulipes | reverse complement strand
TAGTTTTGATTAATGATGAAATAAGAGAAAACGGGAACATTGTTAAAATAAATGGACAAGAATTAAAAAAATTAATTATAATAATTAGAGAAATATATTTTTTTCATATTAGTTTCAGTTTATAATTACATACACATTTTATATTGATAGTGGTTATTAGTCTATATGCTAAAGCTAAAGGAAATTATTAAATTATTATTTATAAATTAATGCCGAAACCCCCTGTACATTTTCGAGAAATCGCAATCCTCACGGTTAATTAATTATCTAATTTCAGAATTACTTAGTGGATCAGAATATGCATTAAATGATATTTATGGGCTCTGAATTGTACATCAATATCTCTATTTTTTCTATGTGCCTTGCCCATCTTTTACCTAAGGCTAAATGCATTATCTTCTAGTAGCAACAACATAACGGGTAGCCTAAATAAATATCAAAAAATATCTTTAACGTCGTATCAGCAAAGTTAAAATAATTCCTAATTAGGTCTTATATATCCTATCAAATTTTCATTTATCTAGGGGCATTAATATTATTGACAGATCCAGCTGTAGGCACCCTCTGGAGGCGGTCTTGCAAAGAACATCTGGTCCCTATTCCCTATTTCCTAATCTCTAATCCTTAATTCCCTGGCCAAGCAGCACCCTCAAGAGCAGCCGGCCAGACAGGGACAAATGGCTCAGACGACAGGAGAACAACAACAATCAAGATTAAATATATTGCCTTTTTCTCTCTTTTCCTCTAATGTTTAATTTAAATTAATTGTTTTGATTTCAGAACCAAACGAGTTTTGTATCACGACACATACAGAGAGCAAATTATTTTCCGTGAAAGAATTAATTTGATTTTTGAAAAACAATTATTTACAGATAAACTGCTGTATAGTGCCCATTGATTGTAAGAAGCCCTAAGCGAGCAAGTCACTCACTCTTAATACATATAGCTTAAATAAATATTGTAAAATTTACAATGATAATTAAATATAATACTGTAATCTTGTATTAATGTAAGAATTAATCGTCCTGAGAAAGGTCGTGATTTGCCACCGAAACGTCGACGGTTAATAATTAAATAAAAGTTTTTATTTAATTCCTTGGCTGCAAAGTCCCCCCCCCCTACACTCAATTCAAAGTCTCCAGCCACTTTTCATCACTATATAATAGAAATGGGAGGCCTTATTCACTACTTCCCAGAAAACCTCGGAGTCCTGAGTGAGGAATAGGGTGAAAGATTTCACCAAGATGTGAAAGAAATAGAAAAGAGGTATCAAGGACAATGGAACATTAATATGGATGATGTAATGCAGGAAGAAGAAGAAGAATGCATTAAGGAACCAATCGACAATAACGTAAATCTGAGGTAATGGGTATTAATAAAGAATTATATATATCATGTGTTGGTCCATGAGGTAATTATGAAAAACATATAACCAAGTATTTATTAATTTAAATAAGCGAAAAATGTAGGTACCGCCGGGAGTCGCACCACGGATCTGTCGATTTACGCTCAACATGCCCAGATCCGTGGTGCGACTCCCGGCGGTACCTACATTTTTCGCTTATTTAAATTAATAAATACTTGGTTATATGTTTTTCATAATTACCTCATGGACCAACACATGATATATATAATTCTTTATTTATTAATTGCATAATTGAGTTAATTTCTCAAAACGTCCATCTAGATCGCGCCTCAGTAACGGAGAAATCTGAACGCTTGATTTGAGCGGCGTTTCTCTAGTAGACTGAAATCAGCGATCTATCATAATTTAAATAAGCGAGTGCGTACTGTGGTCCATGTTGAGCGTAAATCGACAGATCCGTGGTGCGACTCCCGGCGGTACCTACATTTTTCGCTTATTTAAATTAATAAATACTTGGTAATGGGTATTTTATTTACACAATAGTAAACAAAGCCAATGGCAATGACTTTTTTCTTGTTTTATACAAAAAAAGTGCACACATTGTTGTGAATTTTTCACCAATAGTAGCTAAGAGCCACCCTAATAGGGCCTACTGTCAGAAACTAAGGTAAGGGGAAGTTGTATGCTCTGCGACCAGCAGACCAGATTTTTTTGACGAGACAACGTATTACAACGCATGTGTGTATAGTGGCCGGGTAGGGAGGCATGCACGAAAAAGTTTAGCGTCTTGAATAACTCCTCTGTCTTAAGAGGTATAATTATGTTGAATATACGGTTAGAAAGAATGGTTTTTCAGCTAAAGATTTCACCATTTATTTTTTTCCTATCATTTCATTTTACCACGCTGCGGTAAATTCTAATTTGAAAGTTTAAACCACTGTAGATTTTCAAAGGCTAATCAGATCAGACTAAATGTGATGTCAATTTGTGCAGAAAGAAAAACTCTAATTGACATATATAAAAAAATCGCGATTAATAAATTCTAAAATAAATAATTTTTTTCAAAAAACCTCCTTTTTTAAACAAAAGTCGCCCTTAATGGATAAAAGTTTGGCCACACCTGTCATATATTGTTACTATGAAAATGTATGAACATGTTTGTTAATGAGAACAAAGTACTAGTAAAAAAACAATACTTTCTCTCTATATATATTTCAATATAGGTAAGAGAAAGTAAAAATAGTTTGAAGTCAAGCAAAAGACATCACGTTAAAAAGCCACCGGCTGTGTAGAAGACAGAAATTTTTTTAAATAGCTTTCTGCCCGCGATATATTTTTGTTCTTGTTTCTCTAAACGTCAGCTAAGAAGCCAAAATTCAAATATAGAATTAGGTCTATTTAATAGAAATACGGCAAAGGAGATTATATTATTATTTAACTAAAAATTTAATTTGGCCTTAAAGAAAAAAGAGAGGAGAGATGGCATGGTTTGGATGTGTGCAGATTGAAACATAAAATCGATTTGAATTACAAATTATTTGCAAAACGTGTCTCGCTTACAGGATGAATAAATATACTACCAAGGAGAATTAAAAAACCCTTTTACCTCCCATGTAATGGTTAACATTACAAGGATCCAGAACATTCCTCCATTACAAATTAATAGGCGAAATCATTAAAGCGACAGAGATGTTCGCACTCCGTCAATTAAATTGCATTTCATGTGCGGATCTTTTATGATTAGCTTAGGTTTTATTTCGTGACAAAAAAAAGGCAACGAAATTGAAAAAAAAAAAAAAATTATTGAAAAAATACTCTTTAGAGTTGAAGAAGACTTTTAGAAATAAAAATTTGGTGTGACTGGCGCACAGCACACAACTTTCTCTTACCTTCGGTAATCGAAAGTTGTGTTCTGTGCTTGTCACACCAGATTTTTTGTGTCGACATGTATTTAGTTTCCGACACTACCGTACATTCGATTTTCAAGATGTAAAATTGCCCTCGGGGCATGGCGTAGAGGGTAGCGTGCTAACCTCATATACCAAACGTCGCGGGTTCGGACCCCAGGCAGTCCGATGATTTTATTTAAGCCAATTGGATACCAAATGGCTTAAATAAGAATGCCTGGACCCCAATATATATAATTTAATAATAACGGATATCGTAAATGTCTTAAATGGCCTAAGTTGCCGAAAAGACAGTGTGAATGTGTGTGTGAGTGTGAGTGTGAATGAGAAAAAAGTGTGAGTGTTTTTTAAACAAAAAAAAAAAAAAAAAAGATGTAAAATTTATAGTATGGGAAAATATTTATATTTTGTTAACATGGCAACCATTTCTCCTATCTTTACTATGGAGTACAAGAGCAAAGTGGTCCTCAGAAGATTTCGATGACAAAATGAGAATATACAATTTAAAGAGAGTCTAAAAAATAAATGATTTTTGAATTAAAAAAAAATCGTTGGAGCGAATTTTGAGAAAATCGAAAAAAACTGAAAAAGTGCATCAGTAAAGTACTAGTACTCTTTGGTCGATTTTATTCAAAAGATTCGTGTGACGTCCCATGGGGGTCCCTAACTAAAATATAAAATTTCAACCTCCTAGCTCTTTTCTTTCTTGAGATGTCGCGAAAACCACTTTTATGGATTCACGGGACCTCAAAACGTGTATATACCAAACATCAAAATCTCGACATTGAATTTTTGACATGAAACCAATATTTTTCTCTCTCTATATATTAACATACCTGGTATATATAGAGGTAAGAGAAAGTAAAAGGTTCCACTTTAAAAATTATTTAATGTTTAATGAATTTAGAAATTAATTCATCATAATAAGGAAAATAGCCTTATAAACCTTAAAATAAATAGACATAAATTAATTATGATGCTTGAATATAAACGCTTTTAAATTATAAGTTATATCTTTTATAAAATTAATTTAATAAATGGCAAATAATAAATACCCTTGGGGTGTGGCTCTACGCCACGCACACTCTTTAAAAGTTAAAATAAAAAAATTAATCTTACAACTAACAATTAATATAACAACTCTATCTGCATCTCAATGGTGTGCACCTTGAGATTGCCAATAATGTAAGATCTGATGTTTTTTATAATTTAAAAAATATTTTATGTTGTTGTATTACAATTATTATTTATGCTCATTTCAGCTCTAAAGAACTGATGATGGTTTTATCTAATTAAACCCGAAACGTTTTCTGATTGGAGATTTTTAATCGATAGAGGCTCCTTTTTGGCTGACATCCTCTCTTCCTTCATCATTCTAAAAAAATTAATCACTTGATAACTTTATTTAAACTTAATTTTATTTTATAATATTAATGCGAATAAGAGAGAGAGATTTATGTCTTGAATGGATTTATCCAAATTGATCGATCACCTTCACGTTCAATTTAACTAAGCGACTAAAGAAAAAATAAATTTTATTTATACTTCTCAAAGCTCTAATGGAAATGCCATGGCTGTTTTAAATAAAATCTAACACTGATGCAAAACAAGTAAAAAGAAAAATATTAACAGCGATATTTGCTAGACGATCATATGGTCCAAAAACTGCCTTTGTTTTCTTTTAAGAATACCCCTTTTTTCTTTTTTTTCTCTCTTCTGCGAATTACTTAATTATTATCCTATTATGCAAATTTACTGAGTAACGTCAGTGGTTTATTTATTTCTCTTCAGGCTGTAATTCTTAAGACTTGTTGTGGGGTTCAATCATCTTTCCTTGCCTCTTGATCCTCAATTCCAATAATCTGATCAAATTTCGAAAGCCATCTTCAAGGTATATTTAAGATGAATTGGGAATTTCCGGTCCCCTGAGAGAAATTCTGAGAAAATTACACCTATGCAAAAAGGAATTTAATTTTTTTCTAATATTTTTTTATTTACAGGTAATATTCAAGGTGTAATCGCTATTGATCATAAGACTAAACCCTTTGGCGTAGTCAGAATTTTTGTTTGGAGTTAAAACTTATTTCTTCTCGGTATGTGATTATCATTTTTTTTTTTGTTAAGTGAAGGGGGCTTTAGGTATACTTTCAATCTAATAATACTATTTTCAAAATTACTTTGGAGTTCGAATAAATTATTTGTAATTTCTTGTATTAATCTATAGAGATGGTTATTTTAATTTCATTTTTATTTTTTTTATGAATAGTTATTTTCAAAAACATATTGCTGGTGAAATAAAGAAATAGCCCAAAAAAAAAATCTTTATTTTACACGTCCCAACTTTGAAGTCGATAGTGAAATATCAAAATTTCCCTCTTTTTTAGTATATTTTAGACTTTCGACGAAATTTCATAGTCATTCAACACTTTTAATATGTATTACTATATAGTCCTAGCAAACAAACGTGTGCCTTTAATATAATACATCGTTAAGAGAGAAAATATTTATTGAAAACAAAATTAAATAAATTTATATTCAAATTTCAACTTAATTATCTTGAGAAGGATTTTTTGATTTCATTCTTACTAGATTAATGAAATAGAAATTGAAAATTTCAAGACAGATTCGAGAATTTTTAAAACTCTGAGCCCAACGCCTCATTTATTGCTAATTAAAATAAGTTCATTAAAGAGAAGAGGAATGGAGTAAAATGAAAAGAGAGCTTCTATTTATATAATACTCTTTATTCAGGAGGTTCAGGCATATATTACCCTGTCATCATCACTCCTCTAAGTTAAAAAGTAAAATATTGGAAAATTTATTATTTATACAATTATAATATGAACAGGTTTTATATTTTATATTTTATACTTACAGTTCATAGGTCTTAAGTAGACATATATCAAAATATTTTATAAATAGAGTTGTCATATGTCTACTTAAGTAGAAAATATAAAATTTAAAACCTGTTTATATTATTAATTGTATAAATAATGAATATTTCAATAATATTTAGCTTAGAAGGCTGATGGAGGTGCGGTTAATCTATGGCGAAACGTCCTGATAAAAATGTTTTATACATATAAATAGATTACTCTCTTTTTCATCACAAGGCACGCTGGCTTCAAATTAAAATAAGTTTTTGAAATTTTATAAAAAATCTGGTGTGACTGGCGCACAGCACACAACTTTCTCTTACCTTCGGTAATCGAAAGTTGTGTACTGTGCTTGTCACACCAGATTTTTTGTATTGACATGTATTTAGTTCCCGGCAGTAGAGAATATTTGAATTCAGATGTAAAATTTATAAGTATGGGAAAATATTTATATTTTGTAACCATGGCAACCATTTCTCCTATCTTTCCTATGAAGCACAAGAGTAAAGTGTGCTTCAAACAATTTTGAGGGCAAAACGAGAATATACATTTGAAAGAGCATCTAAAAAATAATTGATTTTTGAATTTTAATCAAAATCGTTAGAGCGAATTTTGAGAAAATCGAAAAAAACTGAAAAAGTACATCAGTAAAGTACTAGTACTCTTTGGCCGATTTTGATTAAAAGCTTATTTTCACGCTCCCGGGGGGTGTTTAACTTAAATATAAAATTTCAACCTCCTAGCTCAATTCCTTCATACTTAAAATTGAACACACACACACAACCACCCACCCACCCACAGAGAGACCATGTCGCGAAAACCACTTTTTTGATTCAGGGGACCTCAAAACGTGAAGATCCATCAAAATCTCGACATCGAATTTTTGACATGAATCCAATACTTTCTCTCTCTCTATATATATATATTACATATATACATAGGTAAGAGAAAGTAAAAATTTCCAAAATACTCAATGTTATTTCTAAAATGTCATTTATTAGCTAAACTATTTTTGCAATTTTTTATTTATTTTTTTATTATTTACTCTAATTCCCTGGTGAAAATATTTAACTTAACATTTGTGTAATTTTAATTGTTTGAATAGTTTCCCTTTCCTATCTAACTATAAATTAAAAGATTGCTTCTTTTTCTTTTACAAGAATGAGATGGAAATGAGAAGAATTTCTTTTAAAAAAGTTAAAAGAATTTTATTCTAAAAAAAAAAAAACGCGGCTAAATAGGCGAAGAAAAATGTGTTTGAGGGAATTTAATGCACCCGAGAATCTCGAAGCAAAGACGCTAAGAGAGAGAGAGTTTAATTGCAGGCTTTCTTTTTGTACTCATTACAATTGCCGAATGCGTTTTAATTAAAAGCTAAGCGCTGCTGGGGATGCAAGAGGCCAACGGGAATTTGCATTTAGAGAGAGAGAGAGAGAGAGTGGAGTTCATGAATGCATGCAAGCATGCAAGCACGTGCATGCTTATGGTAGTCTCAAACGATTAGTGGAATACCAAATGGAGAGGCAATCAAAAATTGTATCGTATCCATTCTTTCTTAATCTATTCTACGAATAACAGAAATTGTATAAGCGAATTTTTGTAATAGCTAGTTATGTAAATTAAATAAACAGTGTGGAGAAATAAATATGCAATATATTGTTTTTTATTATGGTCTAATCATAAATAGGATAAGCATTTAAAAATTTTTGTGTTTATTTTAATGAAAAAAAAAAACGTATCAATACATTAGTAAATGAATGCATTGACTAGTTGGGGTATGCATTTAACAAATTCAAAATTATAAATATTTTTTAACCAATCTGAATTTAAAAAAAAGGGGGCCGTGAGATATTTACTTGAGTTCCAAGGGGGCCGCAACTTTAAGAAGCACTGATATAGATGACTAAATGATTAGATGTTTAAAAATTTAAAGGTAATAATTTTTCAAAAGGTTTATATCCAAAATTGGCTTCGGGCTTGGTGTAGGGGTTAGCGTGCTAACCTAGTATACCAAAAGTCGCGGGTTCGGACCCCAGGCAGTCCGATGATTTTATTTAAGCCATTTGGATACCAAATGTCTTAAATAATAATGCCTGGGCCCTCAATATGTATATAAACCAATAACGGATATCGTCAAAGTCTTATATGGCCTGAGTTGCCGAAAATACTGTGTGAATGTATGTTTGAGTGTGAGTGTGAATGAGAAAAACGTGGGAGTGTTAAAAAAAAAATCTGGTGTGACTGGCGCACAGCACACAACTTTCTCTTACCTTCGGTAATCGAAAGTTGTGTACTGTGCTTGTCTCACCAGATTTTTTGAGTCGACATGTTTTTAGTTTACGACAGTTCGGTACATTCGATTTTCAAGATGTAAAATTTATAAGTATGGGAAAATATTTATATTTTGTTACCATGGCAACCTTTTCTCCTATCTTTCCTATGGAGTACAAGAGTAAAGTGGTCTTCAGAAGATTTCAATCACAAAATAAGAATATACATTTTAAAGAGAATCTAAAAAATAATTGATTTTTGAATTTAAAAAAAATCGTTGGAGTGAATTTTGAGAAAATCGAAAAAAACTGAAAAAGTGCATCAGTAAAGTACTAGTACTCTTTGGTCGATTTTAGTCAAAAGCTTCGTGTCACGTCCCATGGGGGCGCCTAACTTAAATATAATATTTCAACCGCCTAGCTCTTTTCGCTCTTGAGATATTTTGTTCACAGACAGACAGACACACACACAGACAGACCATGTCGCGAAAACCACTTTTTTGGATTCAGGAGACCTCAAAACGTGTATATCCATCAAAATCTCGACATCGAATTTTTGACATGAATCCAATACTTTCTCTCTCTATATATATTAACATATATATAGAGGTAAGAGAAAGTAAAATATATATCCAAAATTGATACCAAATACAATTCGAAATAATATATCGACGGTCTAATTAGCAAAGTGCCTAACTCCATTTTTGTTTATTTTTCAGGAGAGCCAAAAAACATTTCATTGTCATTGTTAGAGCCACTGCTAAACACTTTTCGTGCTGCAACTTTTCGAACTGAGAAATTTGAATTAAGCTCTTACCCAGTTCAGGGCATAAGGAGAATGATATTTTTCAACAGAAAATATAAAAAATTTTTTTCGAAAAAAGTGGAGTTAGGCACTTTGCTGATTAGAGCTTCGATTTGTACATAATGATCACTAGCAGGTATGATTTTCATTCTGTAAAAATGATTGTAAAACTATATTTATAAAAGAAAAATGTTTCGTTGTTTATAGCTCCGAGGATGGCTTTGACCAAAGCCGAAACGTCAGCTGTTAAAATATATTTTTAAAGAAAAAAATTATGGATGCGTTTTCTTCCAACTTTCATTTCTGATATAAAATAATGTTGAAAATTAAAATTTTAGTGGCCCGAGTGCTTGCCTGAGACGACATAGAGCAACACCCGCCAAGATCGTTGTAGTCAAGAAATGTCAAGCACGGGAGAACATCGGGTGGGTGGCCGCCAGGAACCAGAGTGTGAAACGTGACCTTAATAACATCGGTAGGCTATATAATATAATTCAGGACCGTAGCCAGGGAGGTCCAAACCCCCACACTCTCAAAAAAAAAAAAAAAAAAAAAAAAAATGTAAATAAAATAGTGTTAACTTCCAAACGCTATTAGAATTTATAAAGAACTAGGCGCTCTGTCTTTGGCGGACCCTCGCCTTTCCTTAATCATGTGCCGCAATTTGAATGAAAGATAGAATCCAAAATTTGGAATGCATTTAATGCATTCCATCAAAAAACAAATATTTTTCTTCGTATTCTCCCGCGAGAAAATATTAATTCTGTACGTTAATTATTTTTTTAAATAAAAATGCTGTTTATAAAAATGCTTATTATTAAAATAAGTATTTATGAAATAATTAATATTTAATTATCTATAGTGTCATAAATCGAAAATATTTTTGTGAATCCTCAAACTTTTCTATTTTGATATTTATAATTTATATTTCATTACTTTCATTTTTTTTATTATCCAATAAAAAAGAAAGATGAAATCTATACATATACAGTATAATATAATAATCCAACTTTCTTCCCCAAATGATACAAATTATGAAATTGGTAAAAAAAAAAATAAATAAATAAATAAAATAAAAATCGAACTAAAATAATCGTGAAGCCAGCAAATTTTTTCTATTTCATCAAAACAATCTATAAAACTAGAAGCAATTTATTTATTTATTAAGAAATAAGAAAGATACTAAATTTATTTTTTCTTAAGATTTATTGAAAATGAGTTTTAAATGGTTTAAATAAATTGTGAATGTTCAGCATTGCTGAATAAATAATTTTTTTCCTCTGACAGGGAGAGCGAAAAAGCACTTTCATCATAATTAAAATAAAATTTCCTTATAAAAGTTTACCCCGTCTAATATATAGACTAGGAACAATAGATCTTTGAAAGTACCCCGTCTAAATTAAAATTTATGTCCTCAGAGCTCTTTTGGAAATCCCTATGATGCTTAAATTTTTAAAAAGAGTATCTCCATTAATGCACCATTTTGCAAGTGCTATAAATTTTTTTTATTACTTTTTGAAATTTATTTTAAACAATCCACTAAATGAAATAACTATAAAGAAATGCATTTAAACATATTTTGAAATATTTACGTATAAGGTTATGAGCCATTTTGATTTTGTCTTTAAAAAGATAAATATATTTTTATAGAGAGATTCGACCTTTGTATTGAATGTTTTAAGGGCCCTTTGACACCGGCATCCGGGCCATTTACAACCCTCAGGCGCAAATTTTGGATCGAACGAAGAATAAGAGAAGAGAAAGAGAACAAAGTTCAAAGGGCAAAATAAAAAAAAGACATCTCAAGTGGGATATTAGTCTTTGATGAAAATTCACATGAAATGTAAAGATAAGGTTTTGCAATTGAGAGGAAGATTTATTTCTAAATATAGAATGTTCGGTCTAAAACAGATAAAAATTTAAATAATTCGCCCGACCCATTGGAGTGTTTTAAATTTGATGAAAATCAAAGAATTGTATTTGTTCAAAATGTAATTTAATCGATGGGGACAGTAATTTCCTACAAAAAAATAATTCCCATGAGGTATCAATATTTTCCAAGTAGTGGAATTCACGCTTTGAACGTGATGGGGTATTTATGTACATTTCCTTATTTGTCTCATTATTTAATTAAGGATTTCGCTTGAATCAAAAAGGAGAAAAAAAACTAGAATAATTAAGAATTCTTTCGTTTTAAAACAATTGCCTTTTAAAAACAGCATCTCGGACCACCCATCTTCAGGAACTTTAATTACACCAATTATAGTAATTAAGCAGTTTAATATCTTAATACCTTATATATAAATATGGCTAAGAGGGTGTCCGATGTGTGAAACAACCAATCAGGCCTCAGGGATAGGGCCATGTAACAAAATATAAATATTTACCCATGTTTACGATTTTTTTATTTATTTACATTTTGAATTCTAAAATATCGGCGTAAATTTTTTGTTTGTGTACGGGAGAGTCCCGGAAAGGATATGATTCACAAAAAAACCTTAAGTTCATGAATAATTAACCGCTAAAATAATCTCTACATATAAAAATGAAAAGGGAAAATGTATGTACCGGTATGTATATAAGTAGGCGAGCAAGGGGGCAGGGGCGCAGCTCCTGTGCTAGACGGAAGGCCGCCGAAGGCGGGGCTTTTGCGTCTAGTATTCTATAATACACATGTGTATTAAATTTATTTAGTAAAAATGAGTATTCTAATAAAAGTAATTTGGTTAAGTTTCTGATTAATATAATCAAATTTCAAAAAAAATTGAACAAATTAATAAATACCGTAATATATATTTACTCAAGGGTCAAAAATCTATAACAGATCTCAAAAAAAAAAAAAAAAAAAAAAACAATATCCAACCAAACTTCAGATAATTAACTGTATAAAAATGGTATTTTTTTTTAAATTCGGTTTAAGGTTTTTTTCGACATCGGAGGGCATTTAGACCCCGTCCCTATTTATTTCAATTGAAATAAATTTTGTCGCCTGGGACGGGATGCGAACCCTTGACCTTTGGTATCAGAAGCCAATGCTCGCTCGACCTTTGGTCAAGCCATAGGTCAAGGAAATTTTATTTTTGATAGAGCTGTAATTGCTAAGAAGATGGTAAAATCGTATAAATCGTAGTCATTAGATAGATGTGTTATAGTGAACGAGTGATAATCTTGATATCCTCAATAGAAATTTTTTTTTAAGAGCATCGTCTTTTTTCAAAGCTTTTGGAATTCTCATTCTTTATATATTATACAATAAATCCATTGTATTGTATTTTGAAAAGAATTTATAGTATAAAAGTAATATCTTGCCAATGAAAGGAAATAAAAATGCGAGGATTGTCGATCCTTAATTTTTTTTTTTTTGGAAAATAAAAAAAAGCAATTATCCAGTGACGCAGATAAAATATTATCTGTCCAGGCAGCAAGGGCGGATACAGGGGGGGGGAGGGGGTAAAGGGGGTAATCACCCCTCTCCCCCCCCCCCGAGATTTAAAAAAAATACTTTTTTTTTCGAAACAAAATTTATTTTGAATGTAAAAATTTAAAAATTAATACTTAAAAACTTGATTTGTATTTATATCCTGGCAAACAAGTACAGAATGCGCCTTTAAATTACCGAAATTAAGAAAAAATTGTGTGCTGTGCGACCAGTCACACCAGATTACCCCCCCCGAGAAACACCTCTGGATCTTACTTGCCAGGCAGTGGCACAACCCCTCCTTCTGGTTCAAAATATAATTTAACTAGTATAATATTTTCAATTTTCTGAGCCATTAAATAATTAATATTTATTTGCAATAGACGCTATTGAGTGTTTGGTTTTAGCATAATCGTAATAATATGCAATATGTTTTTTTATAGCCTATCATATTGTATAATATATTTCAACAACATTAATATCAATAATTCTTTTTATCGTACTACACATTAAATGGTTTATCAATTTTCTTTCCAAATTAAAATAAAAGGTGTAAACGTGGATGTGCCATTCAAATAATTAACATTCCTTAAATTGAGAAATGATTGAGCATCTCTGATCTGCAATATTGATATTTTTTAACAAGTTTAAGGTGTCAAATATAAATTTTTTTAGAAAGAAATTCTCTGTTTATTTTGATAAAAAAAAGCTACAAGGTCATCCAAGCATGACCAGATTCCTTCAAGTGAGATTTTATCTCATCGGAGAGCCGTAAATGTGGGTGTATAAGTTAAGGGAGCTATCATTATAATTTTATTTTTATTTTTCTTCATTTCACTCTTAAATACTATCATATGTACTGATAGTTATGAACTTAATGGTTGGCTGAGGGTTCATTTGAAAATAAAACAAGACAAAAATTATTCACACAACTTAGTAAAAAATACTTTCTCTTACCGCTATATATGTTAATATAGGCCCTATAGAGAAAGTATTGGATTCATGTCAAAAATTTGATGTCGAGATTTTGATGGATCTTCACGTTTTAAGGTCCCCTGAATCCAAAAAAGTGGTTTTCGCGACATGGTCTGTCTGTCTGTGTGTGTGTCTGACTGTGAACAAAATATCTCGAGAACTAAAAGAGCTATGCTCCAACGATTTTGATTAACAAGATGTGGATTTTATAGCGGGATAATCGTTAATTGGTAAATAAAAGAATAGCAGCTAAAATTATTTCGTTTATTGGCCCTCTAGGCCGACGTTTCAGTCTTGTTCAAGACCATCTTCAGAGCTTAAGGGCTGTCAATATAGGTCAATAAAATTTTGATTAAATTCAAAAATCAATTATTTTTTATATGATCTTTAAAATATATGGTATATTCTCATTTTGCCATTGAAATCTTCTCAAGATCACTTTACTCTTGATCTTCATAGGAAAGATAGGGAGAAATGGTTGCCATGGTAACAGAATTTAAATCTTTTCTTTTTAGATTAAAATTCATATAAATCAATTATTATTTGGACCCTGTTATGCAATAGTGTGTCAAAGACCAAACATCGAGTTTAAAGTTTTTTGTTTTCATTGGATTATATATAATTTTTCTTGTCAATTGTGCAAGTAACATTAAATATAAATTTTCTTAGGACATATTTCATAAAAAATACTATTAATTAAAGCATTTGAAAGAATATTCTGTGCTTAACTCAATTTTGAATTTTTTGGTCTTTGACACACCATTGCATAACAGGGTCCATTTATATTCCCTTTTAAAAAGTATATCAGTAATATTTTGTGAAAATTAATTGAAGTACACTTTGCTGATGTAATTCAGTTTTTTATTTTTATTAATTTGATGAATAAAATAA
>JAKCPI010014996.1:0-11144 GCA_023213315.1 Euborellia annulipes | reverse complement strand
TGTATCCAAATGAAGTAAATAAAACATGACTGCCTGTCCAACCCACGACGCAGGCGAGGCTACACGTTCTCCCGAGGGTAAAGCGCATTTAAAAATTCCTCTAATTTTTTTTTTTTTTTAAAGTACGTTTAGACGTTGCTACTTAACGACATTTTCCTGATTGTATTTTTGTTGTATATTACAGAAAACTAAATTTGTGTTTTTAATATTGTTAAAATTTTTTTTTTGGAATATCAATGTGGTTGTGGATGTATGACCGCATATGAAATAAAATAAAAATGCGCTAGGAAAGAGATTTGCCGCTTTGGTAGGCTTCTACCAAGCTTTTATACTTTAATTACAAAAACCTAATATTCATATAGACAGTTCCAATAAATTAGTATTCAACAATTTTTTTTTTTTTTTTTGAATATTCTAAAAATTAACTGGAACAACTCCAAATGAATGAATGGATGACGGCGTTTCCCGGAGGTGGGGGGGGGAGAGAGAGCGTTCCATTCCCTAAGCAAATTTCCCGGAGTGCTTTTTTGTCTCCCCAGGTATTTTAGTGAGAGAGAGAGGAACTTTTGATGTCGTCTCTAGGTCTGTCTATTCATTAATTTAAACCTCCCTTGGAATCCATTAATTGGAGAGAGAGAGAGAGAAGACAAGTCTTGGATTGAATTTTCAATTCTCCTCTTTTGCATAAAGAATTGATCCAAAATTGCCAGTTCCTCTTTACTTAGAGTACCAACTAAGCCTCTTTGTTGCTTGTTTGTTGTTGTTTGACTGATGATAAAATTCCTATCCTTATCCGTCAGAAAAGTAACAAAAAAAATCCGGTGTGACTGGTCGCACGTAAACAACTTTCTCTTACCCTTGGTAATTTAAGAGTTGTGTTCTCAATGAAAAACTTTGTCAAGTCAGATTTTTTTGTGTCGACATATGTTTAGTTTCCGCCCATATATTTATTTTGTTTTTTAAAACACCCACACTTTTCTCATTCACACAGTCTTTTCGGCAACTCAGGCCATATAAGACTTTGATCATAACCGTTATTATTTATAATATCTATTTGGGTTCCAGGCATTCTTATTTAACCATTTGGTATCCAAATGGCTTAAATAAAATCATCCGTCTGCCTGGAGTCCGAACCCGTGACGTTCTGTATAGAAGGTAGGCACGCTACCAACTACACCAAGCCCGGGGGGGGGGGCGCCCATATATTAAAATTCAAGATATAAAATTTTTTTAAGTATGGGAAAAGAAATGCCTGGACCCCTAATAGATATTATAAATAATAACGGTTATCGTCAAATTCTTAAATGGACTAAGTTGGCGAAAAGGCAAAATGAGGAATATACATTTTAAAGAGCATCTAACAAATAATTGATTCATGAAATTTAATCAAAATCGTTGAAGTCGATTTTGAGAAAAACGAAAACTAACTAAAAAACGGCTCTAGGAGCAGCCAATGAAAAGGCTCGTTGTGTACAAGATTCCAACCACCGGAGACGTTTCGGTTATTTTTATTTAAGAACCCTCTATCTATCTTTTTTTTTGTTTCTTTAAAAAAAAACACTCACACTTTTTTTCCCATTCACACTCCCACTCTCGAATACATACACACTGTCTGTTCGGCGACTTGGGCCTTATAAGACTTTTTACGTTAATCGTTATTTGAATATATATGTATTTGGGGTCCAGGTATTCTTATTTAAGCCATTTGGTAACCAAAGCAATCAAGTAAAATCAATCTCGGTCACCTGATTCGAACCTGCGAGCCTTGTATACAAGGCAGGCGCGCTACCAACACCAAGCCCTAGGGCAATCTATATAATATTTTGATGACGAAACAACAATGTATAACGTCCTCCATAAGTATGCAAATTCTAACTAGGAGTTGGTGAAACAGAACGCTATCATATGACCAGTTACGCATTAGGGTCAAGCGCCATCAACCGAGTTTTGAGAAAATTAACATTAAAGTTTTTTTGTTTTCAATCAAGAGTCGCATAGCCTGGTCGCCGAGCAAGTAAATAGCAAAAAGAAAGCAAAGAAACTCTTAATACTACCATTTAGTTGATATTCCAATAGATGCCAATGGCCCATTGCATTTAGATGGACGAGTCGTCCTTAGACTATATTATCAAGAATGATTTTAAATCCTTAATAAAAGATAGGGACGTGAAAAATTTTTTTGAGAAACTTTTCTTTTCAAGAAGAATATCTCAAAAAGGATATTTCAAGATATCGGAGCCAAATTTTTTTTATATTAAACTAGAATAAATAAGGATTATTTTGAGCACGAATTCAAAAAAAAAATTCCAGTGCCAAACAGAATGGCAGAGGCTCAAAGTGCTAAGATTTTGCCGATTTCGGAAGGTCAAAAGTTAGTCTCTTATTTTTCCTTTTTCTCTTTTTTTTTTCTTTTTCATTCTTTTCTTCAGTTCTTCAAATTTTTGGACAAAGCTACAGGTTTCCCCTGATGGACCGATTTGGATGAAATTTAAA
The DNA here is from genome assembly GCA_023213315.1 of Euborellia annulipes. Lineage (NCBI taxonomy): Eukaryota > Metazoa > Arthropoda > Insecta > Dermaptera > Anisolabididae > Euborellia > Euborellia annulipes. The sequence continues at coordinate 8,651 of JAKCPI010014996.1, read as the reverse complement.
ATACAAATAGATACTATCAAAAACCCGATACCTTGGATATAAAATTTCATTTTGGATCAAAAGCGACTTTTTGAGAGGTATTCAAAATTTCAAATTTGTCCTATCTTTAACATGGCGAAAAGACAATTCTAACTATTTTTGTTCCCTGATGACGTCATCTAGGAACATTCTATTAATATTAGTAATTTTCATCCCTAATGGAATAACAATTTTTAGGATAACCCCAGATCAGGGAGTGTAGGGAGGGAAGCTTTGGAATAAAAGTTATCGCCTAAATGACGTCACAGCCGCCATATTGAAAAGATGAAAACATTGGATTTTCCATTGAACGTAATGTTAATATATCATCAAATTTCGGGCCTTTTTTTTGGAAAATTATGTGAGCAAAAATTTTCTCATGAAGGAAAAACTCTTTAAAAATTATTTTATTTCAGCCGCAGGTCGTTTTGATATGCATATATGTATAAAAAAAAATTAAATGTTGCGGCACATCATTCTCTTCCTAATGCTGTTGATTAGTCAATTAAAAAAAGAAATTATCATTAGTTTAATGGAAAAATAGTTACACAAAAATAAAATATAAACAAAAAATATATTTATTAATATATTTAAATTAATTACAAAAATATTAATTATATAAAAATTAATATAAATCTCACTTAATGTTATATACAAAAATATTTTGTTTAGTATGATAAATTTATGCAATTAACTGAGTATATAGAAATGCCTGGATCCCCAATAGATATATTATTAAAAATACAAGTATCGTTAAAAGTCTTAAATGGCCTAAGTTGCCGAAAAGACTGTGTGAATTTGTGTGTGAATGTGAGTGTGAATGAGAAAACAAAGTGTGAATGTTAAAAAAAAAAAAAAAAAACTGACTATATATAAATATGACTGGTAGTTTTGAGGCACTTGTTATGATAAAAAAAAAAAAAAATACCTGATGTTTTCTCATCAAAATAAGCTTTTAGGGGCTTGTAAGAAAAAAAATGTTTTCCCCAGATTCCTCTTAATTTTGCTGTCTTTTACTTGTTTTTATAGGTCGTTTCATGCATTCATATGCAGATCATGCCATGTTAATTATTTTTAAAAATAAAAATAAAATAAAAACACACAAAATCAAGAATTCTTCATCAAAACAACTATCTATAACCTATACCTAACCTAGGCTTAAAATCTAAAAAAAAAAACAAGTAAATACAAATAAAATCATTAAAAACTATTTCAAATGTTTAAATATATGAACAAAACTATAAAAACAGCAAAATTAAGAGGAATCTGGGAAAACATTTTCTTTCTACAAGCCCCCTAAAAAGCTTATTTTGATGAGAAACATCAGGTATTTTTTTTTTTATCATAACAAGTGCCTCAAAACTACCAGTCATATTTATATATAGTCAGTTTTTTTTTTTTTTTTAACATTCACACTTTGTTTTCTCATTCACACTCACATTCACACACAAATTCACACAGTCTTTTCGGCAACTTAGGCCATTTAAGACTTTTAACGATACTTGTATTTTTAATAATATATCTATTGGGGATCCAGGCATTTCTATATACTCAGTTAATTGCATAAATTTATCATACTAAACAAAATATTTTTTGTATATAACATTATGAGATTTATATTAATTTTTAATATTAATTAATATTTTTGGTAATTAATTTAAATATATTAATAAATATATTTTTTGTTTATATTTTATTTTTTGTAACTATTTTTCCATTAAACTAATGATAATTTCTTTTTTTAATTGACTAATCAACAGCATTAGGAAGAGAATGATTGCCGCAACATTTAATTTTTTTATACATATATGCATATCAAAACGACCTGCGGCTGAAATAAAATAATTTTAAAGAGTTTTCCTTCATGAGAAAATTTTTGCTCACATAATTTTCCAAAAAAAGGGCCCGAAATTTGATGATATATTAACATTACGTTCAATGGAAAATCCAATGTTTTCATCTTTTCAATATGGCGGCTGTGACGTCATTTAGGCGACAACTTTTATTTCAAAGCTTCCCCTCCCTACCTCCCTGATCTGAATGGATTTATCCTAAAAATTGTTATTCCATTAGGGATGAAAATTACTAATATTAATAGATATGTTCCTAGATGACGTCATCAGGGAGCAAAATAGTTAGAATTGTCTTTTCGCCATGTTAAAGATAGGACAAATTTGAAATTTTGAATACCTCTCAAAAAGTCGCTTTTGATCCAAAATGAAATTTATATCAAAGGTATCGGGTTTTTGATAGTATCTATTTGTATTTTAAATTTCATCCAAATCGGTCCATCAGGGAAACCTGTAGCTTTGTCCAAAAATTTGAAAATTGAAGAAAAGAATGAAAAAAGAAAAAAAGAAAAAAAAGGAAAAATAAGAGACTAACTTTTGACCTTCCGAAATCGGCAAAATCTCAACTTTGAGCCTCTGCCATTCTGTTTGGCACTGGAATTTTTTTTTGAATTCGTGCTCAAAATAATCCTTATTTATTCTAGTTTAATATAAAAAAAATTTGGCTCCGATATCTTAAAACCTTTTTTGAGATATTCGCCCAGAAAGAGAAAAGTTTCTCAAAAAAATTTTTTCACGTCCCTATCTTTTATTAAGGATTTAAAATCATTCTTGATAATATAGTCTAGGGACGACTCGTCCATCTAAATGCAATGGGCCATTGGCATCTATTGGAATATCAACTAAATGGTAGTATTAAGAGTTTCTTTGCTTTCTTTTGCTATTTACTTGCTCGGCGACGAGTCGCTCCCGCGACTCTTGATGAAAACAAAAAACTTTAATGTTAATTTTCTCAAAACTCGGTTGATGGCGCTTGACACACTAATGCGTAACAGGGTCCATATGATAGCGTTCTGTTTCACCAACTCCTAGTTGGAATTTTGCATGCTTATGGAGGACGTTATACATTGTTGTTTCGTCATCAAAATATTAGATAGATTGCCCTAGGGCTTGGTGTTGGTAGCGCGCCTGCCTTGTATACCAAGGCTCGCAGGTTCGGATCCCAGGCAGACAGATGATTTTACTTGTATTGGATTTGGATACCAAATGGCTTAAATAAGAATACCTGGACCCCAAATACATATATATTCAAATAACGATTAACGTAAAAAGTCTTATAAGGCCCAAGTCGCCGAACAGACAGTGTGTATGTATTCGAGAGTGGGAGTGTGAATGGGAAAAAAGTGTGAGTGTTTTTTAAAGAACAAAAAAAAAGATAGATAGAGGGTTCTTAAATAAAAATAACCGAAACGTCTCCGGTAATTGGAATCTGCACACAAAGCCTTTTCATTGGCTGCTCCTGGGAGCCGTTTTTTAGTTATTTTCGTTTTTCTCAAAATCGACTTCAACGATTTTGATTAAATTTCATGAATCAATTATTTGTTAGATGCTCTTTAAAATGTATATTCTCATTTTGCCTTTTCGCCAACTTAGTCCATTTAAGAATTTGACGATAACCGTTATTATTTATAATATCTATTAGGGGTCCAGGCATTTCTTTTCCCATACTTAAAAATTTTATATCTTGAATTTTAATATATGGGCGCCCCCCCCCCGGGCTTGGTGTAGTTGGTAGCGTGCCTACCTTCTATACAGAACGTCGCGGGTTCGGACTCCAGGCAGACGGATGATTTTATTTAAGCCATTTGGATACCAAATGGTTAAATAAGAAATGCCTGGAACCCAAATAGATATTATAAATAATAACGGTTATGGTCAAAGTCTTATATGGCCTGAGTTGCCGAAAAGACTGTGTGAATGAGAAAAAAGTGTGGGTGTTTTAAAAAACAAAATAAATATATGGGCGGAAACTAAACATATGTCGACACAAAAAATCTGACTTGACAAGCATTGAGAACACAACTTTAAATTACCAAAGGTAAGAGAAAGTTGTTTGCTGTGCGACCAGTCACACCGGATTTTTTTTGTTACTTTCTGATTGATATGATAGAATTTATCATCAATCAAACAACAACAAACAAGCAACAAAGAGGCTTAGTTGGTACTCTAAGTAAAGTGAATTTAAAATTTTGGATCAATTCTTTATGCAAAAGAGGAGAATTGAAAATTCAATCAAGACTTGCTCTCTCTCTCTCTCTCTCTCTCCAATTAATGGATTCCCAAGGGAGGTTTAAATTAATGAATAGACAGACATAGAGACGACATCAAAAGGTCCTCTCTCTCTCTCACTAAAATACCTGGGGAGACAAAAAGCCTCCGGGAAATTTGCTTAGGGAATGAACGCTCTCTCTCTCTCTCTCTCTCTCTCTCCCCCAGGGAAACCTTCGTCATCCATTCATTCATTTGGAGTTGTTCCAGTTAATTTTTAGAATATTCAAAAAAAAAAAAAAAATTGTTGAATACTAATTGTGAAAATGTCTATATGAATATTCGAGTTTGTAATTAGATGAATAATAAAAGCTTGGTAGAAATTGCCAAAATGAAATTATATACAAGCCTTTTCCTCTTAGCATAAACATATACGGTCATACTTCAACGATTTTCATTGATATTCCAAAAAAATGCAACAATGGCATTTTTTTGTAACAAATTTAGTTTTCTGTAATAGAAACAAATCTCTTTCAGGTCTATTCGTTCAGAAGCGACGTCTAAACGTACTTTAAAAAAAAAAAAAAATTAGACTATTATAAGGAATTTTTAAATGCGTTTTTGCCCTCGGGGCATGGCGTAGAGGTTAGCGTGCTAACCTCGTATACCAAACGTCGTGGGTTCGGACCCCAGGCAGTCCGATGATTTTATTTAAGCCATTTGGATACCAAATGGCTTATATAAGAATGCCTGGACCCCAATATGTATAATAATAAATAACGGATATCGTTTAAAGTCTTAAATGGCCTAAGTTGCCGAGACTGTGTGAATGTGTGTGTGATTGTGAGTGTGAATGAGAAAAAAAGTGTGAATGTTTTAAAAAAAAAAAAAAAAAAATGCGTTTTTTCAAATGAATTAAATTCATAAGAGATTATTGGGACATCGAGCTATAATTTGTTTAATGACTTATTAAAAAATTATCGTAATTAATTTTTTTGTTATCAAGCAAATACAAAAAACAATTAGTCCCAATAATCTTTAATTTTTTTGAATTTAAAAATGAATTTATTGTTATTATTAATCACATATTATTTAAGAAATTTTTAAAATAAACTTAGATTATTTATTTAAAAAATCAACCGTCAAATTAGTTCAGCATTCTTGCAATAGATGGCAGGCTAGTCTAACAGCTGATCCCTTTTTGACCTATATCTGGTCTATATTTATATATTTTTATGCTTTTTAAAAGCTATTGTTAAAAGATCAATGATTTTTTTTTTTTTAAATATTCACGCTTTTTTCTCATTCACACTCACACTCACACACACATTCACACTGTCTTTTCGGCAACTTAGGCCATTTAAGACTTTGACGATAACCGTTGTAATATATATTAATCTATTGTGGGTTCAGGCATTTCTATTTAAGACATCTGGTATCCAAATGGCTTAAATAAAATCATCGGACTGCCTGGGTCCGAACCCGCGACGTTTGGTATAGATAGGAGGGAGGCACGCTACAAAAGATCAATGAAAATCAACCAAATGCATTAAATATTATTAGCTACCATTCTGACATCTCTTGGCAAATTTTTTGAATTACTTGTTTTTTTGGGGATACTTTTTATGAGACACAACGCCATCTTAGCGGGAAAAACATGAGTAACACCCTTCGGTCCCGAACCCCCCTTAGATACAAATGCCTGGACCCCAAATAGATATAATATTATCTTATACAACGTTTATCGTCAAATTCTTATATGGCCTGAGTTGTCAAAAAGACTGTGTGTATGTGTGTGTGTGAATGAGAAAAAAGTGTGAGTGATTAAAAAAAAAAAAAAATTATCTAAAATCAGCGTTTATTCATTTTAACACCTCCTTGCATCAAATTGCATTTCTGTAAGCAAAAACTTTAACGCCAAAGCGTTAACAGTTAGTCAAGAGTGTTAAAAATTAATGTCATATCCAAGATATCTAATTTAGACACCCCCTTGAAGCGTTAAAATAAACTATTGAACTTTTTTCGGCCAAATAGTACAAACACTATAGGGGCTACTGATGATGTTGTTTTTTTTTTTTTTTTTTTTCTCAAAATTCGCTCTAACGATTTTGATTCAAATTCAAAAATCAATTATTTTTTAGATTCTCTTTAATATGTATATTCTCATTTTGCCATTGAAATCTTTTTTTTTTTAACACTCACACTCACACACAAATGGCTTAAATAAGAATGCCTGGACCTCCAATAGATATATTTACAAATAACGGGTATCGTAACAACTGGCCTAAGTTGCCAAAAAGACTGTGTGAATGTGAGTGTGAATGGGAAAATAGTGTGAGTGTTAAAAAAAAATTTATATCTTGAATTCTAATATATCGCCGGGAACTAAATATATCTTGACACAAACAAATCTGGTGTAATAAGCACAGAACACACCTACCAAAGGTAAGAGGATAGTTGTGTGCTGTACGATGTACTCACTCACACCAGATTTTTTTACCTAAGTATTTCTTCTAAATACACGTTTTTTTTTTTAATTCTTCCAAGAATTTTTAATAAAACATTCAATTGAAATTCCTTTCTCTCTTTTTTTGTTTGTTATCTTATCAATAGCTCTTTCTCCTCTTCTTCTCTAATTCTTTTTGTTTTTCTTTAATAGAACAACAAAAAAAAAAAAAAAAAAAAACGAAAAGTAAATTAAATTTTACAAGTAGAAAAAGAGAGGAAAAAGTTTTTCTCTCTCTCTCTTTAGATTGATTTTTCCTCTCTCTTTGAATATTTGCATTGCATTGTTCTTTCTCTCCAGTGGACCCATTTCCTCTTCTTTTTTGGGGTCAAAGAGATATTCGAATAAATAAATTTTAAATTTTATTTTTTGACGCATTTCTTTGTTTGTTCTGACAAAGTGAGAGAGGTGAATTTTTCAAATGGTTTCTACATAAAGTAACGCTTTCTAAATTGAGGGGATTCTTTTTTGTTTGTTTATTTAAGGCGGCTACACATGTCACTGCAAACTTGACAAACATGCACGTGCATTTCTTTTTGTACAGTGAGCGCCACAATTAAGTCCCCACCTGGCATCTAGAGCCTTAAGTATGATGGTATGAGGTGAGATAATTTTAAATTGGAAAAGAATAAATATAATCAACTCTGCCAGATTTTATTTTACCTTTTCGATCATTAAAATTATTTCACTATACACCATATACTTAAGGCTCTAGATGTCAGTTGGGGACTTAATTGTGGCGCTCAGTATACAAGCACACTGTAGCATCAAGCCGCTCGATTGAATTTTTTTCATGCACAGGCGTGTTTGCGCAAGCAAAACTCTCCGCCATTTTAAAGACGTCTTGACATTTGATTTTTCTTATAATTAGAGCGCGGATTTTGATGCAGCAAAAACCGTTAAATATGCCATGTAATATGCAGTAAAAGTATTAAAATATGCATCTAAATATGAAATATATATGACAAAAAAAGCGTTGTAAATAACAAGTAGGGCTAAATGGCTTCCAATTAAGTCATGATTTCTACTGATCTAAAACTAATCGTTTTTTATTTTTGGAAGGAAATTGTAAAAACAAAATTTTGTCTCGCTATAAAAACTAAATTTATTGTAAAAACTCCTGTGTGACTGAACGCACCTAATACCTTCAGTAATCAAAAGATGCGTTCTGTGCTTTTCACACCAGATTTTTTGTGACGACATATGTTTAGTTTCCGCCAAGATGTAAAATTTATAAACATTGAAAAATATTTACATTTTGTTACCATGGCAACCATTTCTCTTATCTTTCCTAAATATTAATATTTCCGGCAGACAGGCGCAGACTAGTCTAAGGGGAGGCGCGAATGTTAACCACAGCGAGCAATTTTCCAAATGATTGTTAGTTTTATAAATTGGAATAAATAAAAAAAAAAAATATTTTTATATAAATTTATTGTGAGATATGTCTTTGTGGATGGAAGTATTATTAAGGCGGAGTCACAAAAAAAAATTCCAAGACAGCCAAAATTATTTCTTTTATTGTAACGTTTCGGCCACTGGTTTAGGCCCTCTTCAGAGACGGAGGTGAGAATAAATGAAATTTTGAATGAAAAATTAAATGAAATTTTCTTTTTCTTAAAAAAAAATTTATTACGTTTTAAGGGAAAAAGGAATAAAGGAATTAATTTTATATATAAATGAAATAAAAATATTGTTATATGGCTGAATATGCTTTATAAAAGCGTGACAAAGAAATTAACCAAATACATATACATATAGAATTTAAAATGCTAAAAAAACCGTTTGGACTTTATAAAAAAATTAAAATTGAGAAATTTTACAAACAACCCACCAAAAACCTGGGACGACGAGTAAAACTGCAGGCTTGAATAATTAGGACTGTCTCGTCTACAAAATACAATATTAAAAAAACCAGTGGCCGAAACGTCACAATAAAAGAAATAATTTTGGATTAAATATTTTTAACGGAGACGTAGTAACAACAAGTTTGGAAACCACTGGCTTAAATAGAAATGCCTGGGCCCCCAATGGATACTTCACACTTTTTTCTCATTCACACTCACACT
>JAKCPI010014995.1:0-17379 GCA_023213315.1 Euborellia annulipes | reverse complement strand
ATAGGCTCAAGCCAGGCTTTCAATTTTGACTCAAATACTGGTTTGAACCTTATAATTCTCCTGGTAGGTTTAGTAGGCTTTAACAAATTTTAATCCTATCAAATAACAAAGGAATTGAGGACTAAAAGGTTCAAACCAGGCGTTCAAGTACTGGTTTGAATCTTCTAATTCTCCTGGTAGAATCAGTAGGCTTTCACAAAATTGTAAATAAATAACATCCCATCAAATAACAAGGGAATTCAGGACTAAAAGGTTCAAACCAGGCGTTCGATTTCGACTCGGGATTACTTTGAACTAGTTTTATAATTTAAATGACATGAAAAAAAATTATTTAGCATTTAAATTGATAAAAAATAAATAAATATTGGGGAATATAAATTTTATTTTCTTCCCTCTTTTACTACCATAAAAAGAGGGTGTCGAATCCCATTCGACGTCGATGGGACCAATCACCAGGAGGGCCAAGTGGAGTCCTCACATTGGTGTCGAAAATAAATTCGACACCGCGCGGTGCATTCAAATCACTGGGCCAATGTGGAGACCCCCCCACTTGGCAAGAAGAGAAGGCTCCTTCCGGTGCGTGCAGCGTTCCCGAGCCAAGGAGGTTGCCGGACGCCACTTCCATTCGGCCTTCAGCTCTCATTGCATGCATTTCGTTCGCCCACTGCGGTTCGCTATTCAAGCTCCCTGCTGGACAACCAAAACTCCCTTTTTTTTTATTTATATTTCATTTCCATAATACATTTTCATCCCATTATCTTTCACTATCACTATTCACCGACCCCGCATTTGTCCACTAATCACGATCCCGGCTACGTTTGATACCACTGCCTGAACCAATTATATTATTTTTCTCCTTTTCTTTTTTTGTTCCTCTCCTGCAACCAGCAGTGAAGCTCGTATTTGTTATAATTGTATATTTTTGTTATGTTTGTTATTCGTTCAAATAAACGAAATTTGTTATTGTTTGCCGAAACGAAATTGTTTTCTTTTTCTTATACTACGAAAGGGTTGTGGAGTATTTTCACCTATACCTATACAGTCCAATTGCTCTACCTTAAACATTTTTATTTCCACAGAGGGATTTTATAAAGTGTTCATTTTACAAGTCAATCGCCAGATCTCAATAAAATCCCGAAAAATAAATAATATGTTTTTTTTTTCTTGGGCCATGGCTATCGGGAATCAGAACCCAGGATCTCCAGCCATTAAATATTTATATTTTGTTACTATGGCAACCATTTCTTCTTATCTTTTCTATGGAGTACAAGAGTAAAGTGGTCTTCAGAAGAGATTTCACTGGCAAAATGAGAATATACATTTTAAAGAGCATCTAAAAAATACATTGAATTTTTTAATTTTAATCAAAATCGTCCCATCAGGAGGAGGCTCAAGTAAATATATAGTAAGAACCGCTATGTGTCCAGCTAAACAATATTAACAATTGCCCTCCGGGGGTTAGGCGTAGAGGTTAGCGTGCTAACCTCGTATATCAAATAACGCGGGTTCGGACCCCAGGCAGTCCGATGATTTTATTTAAGCCTCTTGGATACCAAATGGCTTATATAAGAATGCCTGGACCCCAAATAAATATATATTATATAAATACGAGTATCTTTTAATGTCTTAAATGGCCTAAGTTGCCGAAAAGACTGTGTGTATGTGTGTGTGTGAATGTGAGTGTGAAAAAAGTGTGAGTGTTTAAAAAAAATAATAAATTTATCGTCCTGAGGATGGGATTAATACGTTCCAGAATCACCGCCAGCTGGCTGGGCTCGTCTGAGGTGGATCTTTTCTTAATTATAAGAAACCGTGTCGCCCACCTTGGATGCGTTTGGCGTCTAGACAGGGGGAGGGGTTCGCCCCCTCAGCTAGCTCGGGTCCGAATACATAAATACATAAATGCAAAGAATACATAAATATTTCTCTATACATTTCCTATGGGAGAAATAGGAATTAATAACGAAGTTGCCTAAATAGAGCGTGACAGACAGATGGACATTAGAAAATTATATAAATAGATTAATTCAAAATGTGGCCTATAATTAAAAACTTCCATAATCTATTTATATAATTCACTAATGCCTGTCTGTCCGTCTGTCCGTCTATCAGGCTCTCTTTGGGCAACTTCCCGTTGAAATTTCGAAATCAAATTTGTTCTGCTTAAAGAAAACATTCATGGGATTACAGGAAAATTATTTTCATTCCGAAATTCCTATGACTATTTGAGTTATTAATTCCTAAAATTACGATTTCTCCCATAGGAAATGTATAGAGAGAACCATTTATATATTCTTTGCATTCGTGTATTCTATGAACATAAACAAATCCTCAAGTAGGCACTGGATTGGAATAGTAATGATAATTTTTTTTTTCATGTGCTGGCCTTCCGTACCAAGGGTCGCGGGTTCGCATCCGGTCTCATGCGACAATTTATTTCAATTTAATTGGCTCCAATAAATTAAAATAAAAAGAAACAGGGTCTAAATGGCCTTCGATGCCGAAAAAAACCTTAAATAAATTTAAAAAAAAAAAAAAAAATCATAATCAAGAAAGGGCGAGGGTCCGCCGCAGGCGGGCCCAAGCCAGCTGATGGCGGGCGCATAATAATAATACAAACCACAAAAGCTTTAATAAACACAATCATGTTTTACCAATTAAAACCTATGACGAAATCAGAGAATGAATGGATGTCGTTTAATCGGCTGGTCGGTTCGTTGCTTGGTATTTCTTTCTTTTTTTTTTTTCGCCCTTCGATTGGGATTCCTTTCCTTCAGGGCATTTTTGCCCTTCGATTTACTCTCTAAGATTGAATTCCTTGGGCTTTGATTAAAGCCATCTCTCTCTCTCTTATTTTACTCCCTGAGGCAAATCCATCACTTCTCTCTCTTTCTTTTCTTATTTATTTATTTATTATTTCAAGATGGATTATATAACTTATTTTAAGTGGCAAAGAAGAGAAATTTTCATATGCGTTTGTTAAAACAGATGTGGCACACTCGCGCACATTAATTGTAACGTAATGAAAGTCGTTGAAAAAAAAACTCATTTTTTTATTTCAAAGGGCGGATACAAGGGCGGGGGAGGTGAAGGGAGCAATTGCCCCCCCCTGAGATTTGAGAAAAATATTTTTTTTGGGGAAAAAAAAATTGTATTTTTAATATAAAATTGTAAAAACTAATACTTAAAAATTTGATTTGTATATATATTCTTAGTAAACAACTACAGAATGCACCTTTAAATTACCGAAAATAAGAAAAAAATTGTGTGGTGTGCGACCAGTCACATCGGATTACACCTAGTATAATTTAGTCGTGACATAGCAATGGATTAAGCTAATACAAATGTGGATTTTACAAATGTGGATTTTATAGCTGGATAATCGTTGATAGGTAAATAAAAGAAGAGCAGCTAAAATTATTTCATTTATTGACCCACTAGGCTGACGTTTCGGTCTTGGTCAAGACCATCTTCAGAGCTATAACAACATGAAGTATATTTTTTTAAAAAATATTATTTGTGAAATTTTACAATTTACAACATTATATAACTTGGCATAATACAGAGATATTATAATTACCTTGCGGGTTGTCAATATAGGCATATAAACACTAACACAATCATATATTCTATGAACATTTGGTTAGAGATATTTAGAAAATTAATATGTAGAATGATTGAATTATAATTTAAAAAATACATATATTAACAACATAAGCCAATTGGTTGAGTACAGGCAGTGGACAAGAAGGTAGGCATCCCATGGTTATAGCCCTCCCCCCCACTCCAAAGTGAGTGACGTAGTAGAGAGAGGAGACCGGTGCGCAGCTCACCGCTTTAAGATATTCCTATATAGAAATATGGTGGATCTTATATCTTGCTTAAAATTGACTGTATTATTTAAATAAATATATATTGCCTCTAGAGTCAACCTCTTGTAGTAATTGTCCTCGAAACCTAAGATTTTCACGTCTTCAAAGTTGAAATGATGGTTATTATTAATAGTATGATCGGCCAATGCAACACTGGTGTCACGGTTCTTGATGTTGCTTTTATGTTGAGACAACCGACTATTTAGGTATTGCCGGGTCTGACCCACATAGCACAAGTCACAATCGTTGCATGACACTTTATAGACAATCTCGGAGTTCTTGAGGAGGGGGGTAGGATCCTTATTATTAAAGAGGAAGCTCAATGTGTTAATGGGCTTGAATGATATAATAATACTGTCACTCACGCGGCTTATTAGCTTTTTAATTCTTTCAGAAAGGCCCGGCGTGTAGGTAAGACTCATGTAAATTTTACTATTAACCATGGAATTGTTATCACCACCAATCGAACCATCAGGGATCACGGATATTGAATTAAGTGTGGGCTGTCTATTTTTAAAAAAATATAATTTAAATATTTTTTCGATAAAATATCTGGGATATTTATTAATGAACATGATTTTTTTAATTTCGTTAAAGCAATCCTGCTTATATTCAGGATTGGATAGCCTGTCAGCCCTCAAAATCATGTTATAAACAAGATTTCTCTTGTGGATTAAAGGATGGTTAGAGTGGTAGTTCACAACACGGGTAGATTTGCACCTTTTTCTTATCCATTTGGTTTTTATGTTCTCTCCATCTCTTATTAGTCTCAAATCTAGGAACGATATTTCACCATCTTGTTCGATTTCTTTAGTAAATTTAATCTTTTCATTAAAATCGTTTAACACGTCGATAGTAGCTTGTATTTTATTTTCCGGGATGGCAGTGATTATATCGTCAATATATTTAAACAGAAAGGGTGGTTTATAGGGCAATTTAGAGAAAGTCCCCTCGAACAGAAAATCTATCACCAAATTAGCGATTACCGGCCCAAGACTAGAACCCATTGGAATCCCCATTTTTGAGAATATATTTTGCCATCAAAGGTGAAATAGGCATTATCATTAAGCTAATATTAAGCATATTAAGCTAATAATTTAATTACCAAAAATAATAAATGAATGACTTTTGACTCAAGTATTTCTTTACATAATATAGATCTGGCAACATTTGCATTTAACAGCTGATTATGTTGAGCTTGTATAGGGTTTATTTGTATTTTATTTATTTATTTATTTATTTATTTAGGCCTATTTACAAAAACGAGATGTTCCCTGGAACATATTTCTTAACATGAAGTGGTTACATACATATTTTTAGGATACATATAAGTTCATACATACAGTTCTCCAATCTCTTCCCCGTCCATAATTAAATCACATTCAGGAAACAATCAGCGCAGTTGCTCCGACAAAAAAGAAAAATGACTAGATTAGTCCATTTCCTCCTCCCCCTCCTCCTCTATTTATAATATTACAATGATTAATGCAAATCAGTTTAAACACAATAGGCGATTAGAAAGAAAAAATATCGTAAATTGGAAAAAAGTGTAGGTGAAAGCGAATTATTTTATCTGACGTTGCCGCACTGGTCTGAGTCACGTGACTTCCTTATTTTTAAATATGGCCGACTGTCATTTTCGGGAATTTGTTGTATTTCTTATTAAAATATCTTTACTAGCCGACGGCAGAAACTCTTGATTTTATGTTTAACGTAATCCTAGGAAGTGAATTGATAAAATGTAATTACGTAGGTGAAGAATAAAACGGCAGATGTTGATATTATTTTTTATTAGTTAAATCTCTAGGCTATCGATTTCGTCGTTATTGACATCATCAGGCCAGCTGGAAACAAGATATTTAACATAATTTGACAAGAGAAATATATTATAAAAATTGCACACAAAAATTCTTTGGTTAAATATTTTATCACAATAGTAACAAACAAAATACATATATTATGAACCATATTCTTTTTTATCGAAGGTAAAAATCTGTTAAACGAATATACCGATTTTCCTGAATATCACATTTTCAAAACACTGGCGCCTTTTACTAAAAAACGCGGCTAAGTTCAGGCACCAATTCAATTGCTAACTTAACTCAGATAAACGTTTCCTCATTCAGATGACAGTTAACCTAGAAAAACAAAATTTTATACTTCTCAACAATATTTTATATACAAAATTATAATAGAGGTTCATATTTATTTAACCGACGGTCAGTATATATTTGTATACATTTTCATTTACTATATATATATATATACATCTCAAAGATATATAAAAAAATCCTGATGCGCTTGCCATTCTTAGAATTCATCTTCCTTCATCTTCCTCTCCAAATAATATTTTTCAAAAAATATATAAAAAACTAAAAAAGAATATGGTTCATAATATATGTATTTTGTTTGTTACTATTGTGATAAAATATTTAACCAAAGAATTTTTGTGTGCAATTTTTATAATATATTTCTCTTGTCAAATTATGTTAAATATCTTGTTTCCAGCTGGCCTGATGATGTCAATAACGACGAAATCGATAGCCTAGAGATTTAACTAATAAAAAATAATATCAACATCTGCCGTTTTATTCTTCACCTACGTAATCATATTAACTGCAGAAATGGAGCAATACATATATCAGATAAAATGTAAGTTTTTTTGTTTTTGTATCTATTGCAGACGTGGCTATATAATTCGATATGTGTGCGTTTCGTCGACATTCTCCATAGGCTACATGTTAAATTTCAATTTTTTTAAAATTAATTACACGATAACCCTGCGTCAGATCTGCTTCAAAATTTTATTTTATACGTATTTGATAGTGATTAATAACATATTAAAAAATTAGCTTTTAATCTAACAAAGTGCTTTAATGTCCTCACTTAATATACTTTAGAGTATTACTTTCTCTTACCTATGTATATATGTAATATATATATGAGAGAAAGTATTGGTTTCATGTCAAAAATTCGATGTCGAGATTTTGATGGATCTTCTCGTTTTGAGGTCCCCTGAATCCAAAAAGTGGTTTTCGCGACATGGTCTGTCTGTGGGTGGGTGGGTGGGTGTGTGTGTGTTCAATTTTAAGCATGAAGGAATTGAGCTATGAGGTTGAAATTTTATATTTAAGTTAAACACCCCCCGGGACCGGAAAAAATAAGCTTTTAATCAAAATCGGCCAAAGAGTACTAGTACTTTACTGATGTACTTTTTCAGTTTTTTTCGATTTTCTCAAAATTTGCTCCAACGATTTTTTTTTAAATTCAAAAATCAATTATTTTTTAGATTCTCTTTAAAATGTATATTCTCATTTTGCAATTGAAATCTTCTGAAGACCACTTTACTCTTGTACTCCATAGAAAAGATAGGAGAAATGGTTGCCATGGTAACAAAATATAAATATTTTCCCATACTTATAAATTTTACATCTTGAATTCAATTGTACCCTACTGTCGGAAACTAAATACATGTCGACACAAAAAATCTGGTGTGACAAGCACAGAACACAACTTTCGATTACCGAAGGTAAGAGAAAGTTGTGTGCTGTGCGCCAGTCACACCAGATTTTTTTTATTTTTGAACATAAAAATATGTGTTTTTTTCGGCCCACCCTAATAGACAATAAAATTTATTACAATATTTGTTTTGTTATTACAGAATATGATGGACGAGGAACGATGAGCACGATGACAACGTTGACGACGATCCCCGCGGATACGGGGACCACCGATGGAGATTCAGGTTCGTCATCGACGGCCTTCTCCCCTTCTTCCTTCACCCCGTCCATTTCCTCCTCCCCCTCCTCCTCTACCCTCGCTATCCCCTCCTCCTCTTCCTCCTCGACAACAGACTCAGGGGTCAATTTGACCTCCTCAACGGCAACATTCAACGCAACAGGACTGATGATGGAAGGCGAGGGTGAATTTGAACCAGGTGAGTCAACAGGTCGCATCGAAGAGAGAGATTAATCATCAACCCTCCCCCCCCCCCTTCCTTCCTCAATCAATAAATTCCATTCCACTTTCTCAATCGCGTTATTTGCGTTCATTCATTCATTCATTCCATCTCCTTTTCAATCCATTCATAAAAAAAAAAAAAAAAAAAAACATTCTCTGCTATTTTATTAGACATAAACCAAGTGCAAATATTTTAGCAAAAAAAAAAAAAAAAAAAAAAACGAGTTTTATCTTAAAGTGAAATGAGAAATTTGGATTTTAAATAAAAAAAAACCTGGTGGTGGCATCTACTAGTTATAATTCGAGTTGGAGTTATTTTAATTAGTTAATCAAAGATCGCTTATATCAAAAATCGCCTCTATTTAAATAAAAATGACTGCTTAAAAATAAAAAGTTATTTGAAATATAATTTAAAAACATTTCTGAAACTTGCAACAAATTAAGGGGCGCGTCTCGAAAAACCGTTATTAGACGATTCAGGAGTTGGTTACTCTAGGCGGCAAGAGATGGCGTTAGTTTTTCCCATAGGGATACCAGGGATTTATTCCATTTCATTTTAAAGTTTCCAGCTAATTAATTAAGGGTAGAAAATTAATTATTTTTTAACACAATGATTACTAATTTAATTATCTATAAGATATAGAGCGAATTTTTTAAAAATATCTTTTATTTAATGCGATTAATTTAAAAAAAAAATTTTTTTTCGAAAATCAAAAAAAGGGGTTTCTTTAAGTTGTAGATATTTTAAATAGCTTTAATTTAAAAAAAAAAATTTGAGGTCGATAGCTTCAAAATTGTGGCCGCAAATCTCCCAAAATTAGCACCCCAAGACGCGCACCTTAAAATTAAAACACTAGGTCCTAAGATTCAATTTATTAAAAATTAACTTTTTAATAATTACCCGAAAAAACAAGTAGGGCTAGTTCAAAACTCAAAAAAATGATTTTATTATTTTTTTTTGTTATAAAAAATACCTATTTTTTTTTTACAATGTGTTTTTTTTTTTTATGTTAGGTACGGCCATTCTCTTTTTGTTTTTATTTTCAAATACAAATACAACCACAAAGAAAAAGTAGGAGGCGGTGTTAGTTTTTTTTTTTTTTTTTATTTGCTACTAAATTAGACGGTCTGATTAAATATTGGACATTCGAGTATTTTATAATTGATTAAAAAAAAAGTTAAAGAGCAAAACAGAAATTTTGTTTTATTCTCAACGCTCGCTATAGAAGAAAGAAAAACAAGAAGAAAATGCAGCCAATATTTCTTTATTGAGATCAGCCCATGGTTAACGTTTCGGTCCTAGATTTGGACCATAATCCGCTGCTTTGATGACGTTTCTGTCCATGTATATTGTCCACTTATTTCTTCTCAAATTTCAGCAGTGTTCTTTGAAGAACTAAATGTATAATGTACATGGAGAGAAACGTCATCAAAGCAGCTCGGATGATGGTCCAAATCTAGGACCGAAATGTTAGCCGAATTATTTTGACTGTATTTTCTTCTTATTTTTCTTTCTTCAATAGTATAAAGAAATTTTCTTGACAAAAGAGATTAATAATATTTGTCTTGAGACTGATTCTCTGTCTAAATAAGAGCAGAAACTTGAAATTGAATAAAGGGAAAACTAAGGCCAGGGAGTAACGCCTATATAATAAATAAAGTATATATTCCGCCTTTTTTAATTAATAGTACTGAGAATGTTGTACTTGATTGTTGTATGCGATTAATCGCAATTATAAAAATAATTCTATTACGTAAAGTTCTCACCCCATAAAAAAATACTTCTAAATGCGTCAGTAGTTTCGAACTAAAGATTCAATGTGCCCTCCAGAAGCCCTTTTAACACCCAAATCTTTTTATTTTAATTCAAATTCATAAAATTTCTTATGTGTAATCCTGTAAACAGGTTTGTCGGATCTTCAAACGTTGATCCTCGCTGGTATCTCAACTCTCGTTGTCCTCGTCATCGGTCTCGCTATCGCTTTCTCTCTACGGTAAGCCTCTCTCTCGCTCTCTCTCTTTAATATTTAAATTTATGTAAACTGTTTTTAAACTCAGGGAAAACAATCCCAAGGGTCGGCACAATATTATCATTAATATTATTATTCAATTATGATTGATTTATGAAATTAATTCAATTTCATCTAAATTCAAATTTCCACCCCCTTCTATAGTATATTTGCTTGCATTACTTTTCTTGTCGATTTATTCATGCTTTGAAATGCAATATTTGATATATATTTGCAGATCCGTCTGGCGTAAGGTGCGACGGCGACGACGAAGGAAAGAGGATGACGGAAGTGCGGGAGGTGTGCTTGCCCGGGATTCAAGCTCAGAACCCTTGGCGGGCTCACGACTCACCGACGAGGTAGGAAAGACATTCTAGTGGTTTGGGGATAAATATAAACAAAGTATTTGAAGTTTGTGATTAAGGGTGTTCAGGAGGTAGATGTTACCCATGTTTTTCCCGATAAGATGGCGTTGTGCGTCATAAAAAGTATGCCCAAAAAATCAAGTAGCGGTAATTCAAAAATTTGCCAAGAGATGTCAGAATGGTAGCTAATAATATTTAATGCATTTGGTTGATTTTCATTGATCTTTTAACAATAAATACTTTATAAATGTTATTATATATTATGTATCTTTTATAAAAGCATAAAAATATATAAATATAGGCCAGTATTAATACTATATCGGCTGTTAGACTAGCCTGCCATCTATTGCAAGAATGCTGAACTAATTTGACAGTTGATTTTTAAATAAATCATCTAAGCTTATTTTAAAAATTTCTTAATTAATATGTGATTAATAATAACAATAAATTCATTTTTAAATTTAAAAAAAATTAAAGATTATTGGGACTGATTGTTTTTTTTTTGTATTTGCTTGATAACAAAAAACTTAATTACGATAATTTTTTAATAAGTCATTAAAAAAATTATAGCTCGAGGTCCCAATAATCTCTTATGAATTTAATTTATTTAAAAAAAAAAACGTCAGTTGAAAAATTCCTTTTGTAATAGTCTAGTATGTTTAGACGCCGCGGCGTCTAAACATACTAAAAGTGTAGGAGCGGCGCGCCGCTCCTCCACTTCCTTAATAACAATAATATTTATAAAAATCAAATTATCATCTGTTATATACTTTTGTGATGCTTTCCCCAGTTTTTTATGCTTATTGACAAATTATTGAGTCAAAAGAAATTTTATTTTTATCTAAACCTGGTAGAGAGCAGACCAGGCCAGAGTCATAATTGGCCTAACCAATGATTTCTTTTAAGAATACGAGCTTATGGATATCTTTATTCGTGCAAATAATTAGATTAAAAATCTGGTGTGACTGGCGCACAGCACACAACTTTCTCTTACCTTCGGTAATCGAAAGTTGTGTTCTGTGCTTGTCACACCAGATTTTTCGTGTCGAAATATATTTAGTTCCCGACAGTACGGAACATATGAATTCAGATGTAAAATTTATAAGTATGGGAAAATATTTATATTTTGTTACCATGGCAACCATTTCTCCTTTCTTTTCTATGGAGTACAAGAGTAAAGTGGTCTTCAGAAGATTTCAATTGCAAAATGAGAATATACATTTTAAAGAGCATCTAAAAAATAATTGATTTTTGAATTTAAAAAAAATCGTTGGAGCAAATTTTGAGAAAATCGAAAAAAACTGAAAAAGTACATCAGTAAAGTACTAGTACTCTTTGGCCGATTTTGATTAAAAGCTTATTTTTCCGGTCCCGGGGGGGGTGTTTAACTTAAATATAAAATTTCAACCTCCTAGCTCAATTCCTTCATGCTTAAAATTGAACACAGACATACACACAGACACACACACACACACACCCCGACAGACCATGTCGCGAAAACCACTTTTTTGGATTCAGGGGACCTCAAAACGTGAAGATCCATCAAAATCTCGACATCGAATTTTTTTGACATGAAACCAATACTTTCTCTCTATATATATATGTATATTAACATATACATATAGGTAAGAGAAAGTAAAAAGAAAAGTGAAATAAATATAAACAATTAATCTAAATATTTTTTGTGATCTATATATTTGAATAAGATATTAATATTCAATATACCTCGATTCGGATTTAACTAGTCATTTAACATGATTGTGACTACTGTATGTTTTGATGGTGGGTCAGGCGCCCCATGGCCCCCGGGAATCGAAAACCAAGGATCACCTGCCTTTCCAGGGCATCGGTGTGCTATCCTTGCAGCAGGTCATCGGACTCTCGAGCAATATTATCAAAAACTGGTGTGACTGGTCGCACAGCATACAACTTTCTCTTAACTAAAGTTGTTTTTTTCAAATGTATATAAATTTCCACTAGTGAAGATATTTTGAACATTGTTTTTTTTTTTTTTTTGGGGGAGGGGGCCCGAAAATTGGACTGCCTAAGTCCCTCAAACATGTTTAATCCGGTACTGCATAGCTAGTACGGTTTATAGCATATCACAAACATATTTTTTTCTCCTGAACATTCTTTCTTTCTCTCATATAATTTCTTCTTTTGACAAATTTGACCTTAAAATAAATAAATTTCGATTTTCTTTCATCATTAATATTTATTAGAAAAGAAAGTGGGAGAGAGGGGGGCGGGGGGATCCGACACTTTATAATCTCCTCTCATTCAATACAACAATTAAGAAATTCGGAAGCAAAGAGAGAGAGAGAGAGAGAGATGACTGGCAAATTGCGTTCGTTCAAAGGAGAGAGAGAATTTAATTAGATATAATCATCATAAAAATTATCTTTTGAAATTAAGCTGTCATAATTAATTAGATATATACACACACAAATTTTTATAACGCATCATTAGCATAACATATATGCATTAAATATACTATTAAAATCAAAGAAAATTTATAGGCTATCCCCTTTGTGTTCTTTCACACCACCTTCTTTTAAAGTATTCATTTCCACTTTGATAAGGAGCCTAAGAAGTATCTTTCTATATATATGGACCCTGTTACGCATTAGTGAATCAAGCGCCATCTACCGAGTTTTGAGAAAATTAACATTAAAGTTTTTTGTTTTCATTGGATTATAAGTTTATATATAATTTTTTTTGTCAATTGTGCAAGTAACTAAAAATACTATTAATTATAGCATTTGAAACAATATTCCGTGCTTAACTTTTTAATTTTTTGGCTCTTGACATACTATTGCATAACAGGGTCCATATATAATAGCGTTCTGTTTGACCCACTTTTCGTTGGAATTTTGAAACGAAATTTATGCATTCTTATAGAGGACGTTATACATCGTCATCAAAATATTAGTTAGATGGCCCTCGGGCTTGGTGTATTTGGTAGCGCTCCTGTCTTGTAGGTACCAAGGGCCGCGGGTTCGGATCCGATGATTTTATTTAAGCCATTTGGATACCAATTGACTTAAGTAACAATGCCCTAACCCCCCAATCTATATATATAATTCGCTAATGTCCGTATATCTATCTGTCTGTCTGTCCGTAAATTTGAATTTGAATTTGTCTTTCTCGCTCTATTTAGGAAACTTCCGTTGAAATTTTGAAATGAAATTTTATGTGCTAAAGAGGACCTTATCAGGATTACAGGAATAATATTTTTATCCCGAAATTTTTATTATAACTTTTTGAGTTTTTAATTCTTAAAGTTACGATTTCTCCCATAGGAAATGTATAGAGAAATATTTATGTATTCTATACATTTGTATATCCCGTGAATGTAAACTTGAAGCAGGCACTGAATTTAATAATTATCTTTTCGCTCACGGGGCTTGGAGTAGTTGCTAGCGTGCCTAACTTCTATACCAAACGTCGCGGGTTCGGACCCCAGGCAGTCCGATGATTTTATTTAAGGCATTTGGATACCAGATGGCTTAAATAGAAATGCCTGGACCTTCAATAGATATATTAATAACATATGAGTATCGTTTAAAGTCTTATATGGCTAACTCGACACAAAAAATCTGATGTGACAATTGCTTAAGCACTGAAAACACAACTTTCGATTATCATGTGCTGTGCGACCAGTCACACCAGATTTTTTGTTACTTTCTGATTGATATGATAAAATTTATCATCAATCAAACAACAACAAACAAGCAACAAAGAGGCTTAGTAGGTACTCTAAGTAAAGTGAATTTAAAATTTTGGATCAATTCTTTATGCAAAACAGGAGAATTGAAAATTCAATCAAGACTTGCTCTCTCTCTCTCTCTCTCTCTCTCTCTCTCTCTCTCTCCAATTAATGGATTCCCAAGAGAGGTTTAAATTAATGAATAGACAGACATAGAGACGACATCAAAAGGTCCTCTCTCTCTCTCACTAAAATACCTGGGGAGACAAAAAGCCTCCGGGAAATTTGCTTAGGGAATGAACGCTCTCTCTCTCTCTCTCTCCCAGGGAAACCTTCGTCATCCATTCATTCATTTGGAGTTGTTCCAGTTAATTTTTAGAATATTCAAAAAAAAAAAAAATTGTTGAATACTAATAGTGAAAATGTCTATATGAATATTCGAGTTTGTAATTAGTTGAATAATAAAAACTTGGTAGAAATTGCCAAAATGAAATTATATACAAGCCTTTTCCTCTTAGCATAAACATATACGGTCATACTTCAACGATTTTCATTGAAATTCCAAAAAAATGCAACAATGGCATTTTTTTGTAACAAATTTAGTTTTCTGTAATAGAAACAAATCTCTTTCAGGTCTATTCGTTCAGAAGCGACGTCTAAACGTACTTTAAAAAAAAAAATTAGACTATTATAAGGAATTTTTAAATGCGTTTTTTTTAATGAATGAAATTCATAAAAGATTATTGGGACATCGAGCTATAATTTGTTTAATGACTTATTAAAAAATTATCGTAATTAATTTTTTTGTTATCAAGCAAATACAAAAAAACAATCTGTCTCAATAATCTAATTTTTTTTTAAATTAAAAATGAATTTATTGTTATTATTAATCACATATTAATTAAGAAATTTTTAAAATAAGCTTAGATGATTTATTTAAAAAATGAACTGTCAAATTAGTTTAGCATTCTTGCAAGAGATGACAGGCTAGTCTATCAGCAGATATAATATTAGCCTATATCAGGCCTATATGTATATATATTTTTATGCTTTTATAAAAGATACATAATATATAATAACATTTATAAAGTATTTATTGCCCCGGGGCTTGGAGTAGTCGGTAGCGTGCCTACCTTCTATAACGAACGCGACGGGTTCGGACCCCAGGCAGTCCGATGAATTTTATTTAAGCCAATTGGATACCAAATGGCTTAAATAAGAATGCCTGGACCCCAAATAATAATATATATTCATAACGGTTATCGTCAAAAGTCTTAAATGGCCTAAGTTGCCGAAAAGACTGTGTGAATGTGTGTGTGAGTGTGAGTGTGAATGAGAAAAAAGTGTGAATGTTCAAAAAAAAAAAAAAGTATTTATTGTTAAAAGATCAATGAAAATCAACCAAATGCATTCATTAAATATTATTAGCTACCATTCTGACATCTCCTGGCAAATTTTTGAATTACTTGATTTTTTGGGTATACTTTTTATGACACACAACGCCATCTTATCGGGAAAAACATGCGTAACACCTTCACTCCCGTTCCCCCTTAAATAAAAATGCCTGGACCCCAAATAATAATATATATTCATAACGGTTATCTTCAAAAGTCTTATATGGCCTGAGTTGCCGAAAAGACTGTGTCTACGTGTGTGTGAATGAGAAAAAAGTGTGAGTGGTTAAAAAAAAAAAATCATCTCAAATCAGCGTTAATTCATTTTAACACCTCCTTGCATCAAATTGCATTTCTCTAAGCAAAAACTTTAACGCCAAAGCGTTAACATTTAGTCAATAGTGTCAAAAATTGATGTCATATCCAAGATATTCAATTTAGACACCCCCTTGAGGCGTTAAAATAAACTATTGAACTTTTTCGGCCAAATAGTACAAGCACTATAGGGCTACTGAATCAGTAGCCACGGCACATTTTTTTGTTTCGCGGAACCAGGATTTTTCCCCGTCCGAAAAAATATTTTACCTTTTTTTTTTAGAGACGCCAATTTTTGCCGCCCGCGGAACCAAAGTTTGCCGCCGCGGAACATTTTTGTTTTTTGCGGAACCAAAATTTTTTTGCCGCCGCGGAACATTTTTTTTGCGGAACCAAAATTTTTTACCGTCCGAAAAAAATAAGTTTTTACCGACTTTCGAAAAAAAACCGGTTTTTACCGAATTAGAGGTTCGTTACCGCGTTTTCGGTAAAAATTTTACCGGTTTTTACCGGTAAACCGGTTTACCGTCCAGCCCTACTACTGATGATGTTTTAACACTCACACACAAATGGCTTAAATAATAATGCCTGGACCTCCAATAGATATATTTACAAATAACGGGTATCGTAACAACTGGCCTAAACTAAGTTGCCGAAAAGACTGTGTGAATATGAGTGTGAATGGGAAAATAGTGTGAGTGTTATAAAACAAAATGTATATCTTGAATTCTAATAAATCGCCGGGAACTAAATATATCTTGACACAAACAAATCTGGTGTAATAAGCAGAGAACACACCTATCAAAGGTAAGAGGAGAGTTGTCTGCTGTACTCACTCACACCAAATATTTTTACCTATGTATTTCTTCTAAATACACGTTTTTTTTTTTTAATTCCTCCAAGAATTTTTAATAAAACATTCAATTGAAATTCCTTTCTCTCTTTTTTGTTTGTTATCTTATCAATAGCTCTTTCTCCTCTTCTTCTCTAATTCTTTTTGTTTTTCTTTAATAGAACAAAAAAAAAAAAAAAAAAACGAAAAGTAAATTAAATTTTACAAGTAGAAAAAGAGAGGAAAAAGTTTTTCTCTCTCTCTCTCTATAGATTGATTTTTCCTCTCTCTCTTTGAATATTTGCATTGCATTGTTCTTTCTCTCCAGTGGACCCATTTCCTCTTCTTCTTTTTGGGGTCAAAGAGATATTCGAATAAATAAATTTTAAATTTTATTTTTTGACGCATTTCTTTGTTTGTTCTGACAAAGTGAGAGAGGTGAATTTTTCAAATGGTTTCTACAAAAAGTAACGCTTTCTAAATTGAGGGGATTCTTTTTTGTTTGTTTATTTAAGGCTGCAAACTTGACAAGCATGCACGTGCATTTCTTTTTGTACAGTGAGCGCCACAATTAAGTCCCCACCTGGCATCTAGAGCCTTAAGTAATTGGTATAGTATTTGGTGAGATAATTTTAAATTGGAAAAGAATAAATATAATCAACTCTGCCAGATTTTATTTTACCTTTTCGATCATTAAAATTATTTCACTATACACCATATACTTAAGGCTCTAGATGTCAGGTGGGGACTTAATTGTGGCGTTCACTGTATAAGCACACTGCAGCATCAAGCCGCTCGATGCTCGATTGAATTTTTTTCATGCACAAGCGTATTTGCGCAAGCAAAAACTCTCCGCCATTTTAAAGACGTCTTGACATTTGATATTTCTTATAATTAGAGCCCGGATTTTGATGCAGCAAAAA